>JAGFPH010000959.1:279332-306555 GCA_018207615.1 Philaenus spumarius
TATTAGCACAGTACACGCGGCGCATGCGTACATTATGGTGTAAATACGTACTGTACATTGTTCACGTATTCTTGTGTCTTCCAACTTATTCTATTTTACCTGATGCTTTTTCTTATTGTGTAAGTCCTGCATGTGAAGTACACGACTATGTTTAACCTGTGTGTTCTATTGTGTCTGTGTTTGTGTGACATTTTGGGATTTCTGTGTTTCCACTAAATACAGGCTGGTTGGAGCCGCTCCTCGACAGGATCGCTAAGGACTCTACTACGGTCGTGTGTCCTGTGATTGATGTGATAGACGACACGACGTTAGAGTACCATTACAGAGACGCGGGCGGAGTCAATGTCGGAGGATTCGATTGGAATTTGCAGGTATTTGGAGATGTGTACTAGGTAGATGCTGTGGAGGTAGTGGTAGTGGGTTGTGGACGGAAAACGTATCTGCTTGTATTTCCGTTTCTTTATTTTCTTAACGCTTGGAGAAATGTTAAAGGTAAGTTTAGGTTATTGTAGATTATAAGAGTCCCCCCCCCCCACCCCTCTCTCTCTCTGATATAAGATACGGAAAACATAGAAAGTAAGGTTAGCTTTTGGAAAGGTTAGATCATAGTGTAGTTTTCAATTTCCTCCCATAGGTAAAGTTAGGTAAGTTTAGGTTATTAGCGAATTTCGATAGGAAAGATGAGCTATTGCAGTGACCCTTACGGTGAGACCTAAGGTCGGGTGTAGGAAATGAGCACCGATCATGGTCCCCAGAACACGTTTTGGAGTTATTAAAATTGTATGTATATAAATAAATAACTATTGAGCTTGACTGTGTGAAAGTAACTATAAAATAAAACCTGAACACAAAATCTCACAACAAATACGTTTGCTAACGTGAAACGCGTTTCAACGACAATGTCGCCATCCTCAGTGGTGCACGGGCTACAGTAACCAAACTATAACTCCATTACTATAACTTTAGTTTGGTTACTGTAACCCGTGCATCACGATGAGCTATTGTACTGACCCTTATAGCGAGATCTAGGGTCGGGAGTAGTAAATGAGCATTGATCATGGTCCCCAGAACACGTTTTGGAGTTATTAAAATTGTATGTATATTAATAATTATTGAGCTGGACTTGCGAGAAAGTAATTAGATAAAATAAAACATAAACACAAAATCTCACAACAAATACGTTTGTTAACGTAAAATGCGTTTCAACGACAATGTCGCCATCCTCAGTGATGCACGGGCTACAGTAACCAAACTATAACTCCATTATCACTGAGGATGGCGACATTGTCGTTGAAACGCGTTTGAAGTTAGCAAACGTATTTGTGTTCAGGTTTTATTTTATGTTGTATGTATGTATGTGTTTTCACTCTAGCGGCCGCATTTTAAGTCCGATTTCGTTCAAATTTCGTACACATATTGGTTGTCTAAGTCGCTCGGAGGAGTTTGTTAGCAAAAAAATACAACAATCGGAAGAACGTTTTTTGACTGGAAATAACTGAGATTTTTCGTACATTAATGAAAGTTTTTGTCGTTTTATCTAAACAAATAAATGTAGGATATTATTATTTATATTTTGTTTTTTTACATGACCTTAAAGTTCGCTTGGTTCCCCCAAAATCGATCAAAACGTAAAAAACCTTAATAGTACCCGTTTCAAATCTACCTTGTCATCCGAGGCCGACGGCCGAGTTTGTACGCTGCGAGCGAAGCTAAGCATTATATAACCCGAGGCCTCAAAGCGAGTCTTTCCGCTGCGAGTGGAACGAAGGAGCGCGTGAGTCGAAGCAATGCACTTAGGTGCAAACAAATATTTCTAATATATATTGTACCCTACTAGTTGTAGATCAAATTCCCAAATAGTTGGTTGAAATCCTAAAACATTTAAACTTAATTTTCTAAATTCGCTCAACTCATGTGAGCCGTTCAGTTGCGTGATCGAATTATTTCTTGTCCAAGAGTAGTTCCTTTTCCTCTCTCATGACATATATGAAAGATCAAAGGTGATGTTAGATTATGTTATATTGTGGAAATTAGGTTACTTTACGTGCCGAAGTAGTTTTCCCTTCCCCTCCCACAACATACGGCAAACGTCAAAGGTTAGGATGGTCTTGTGTGGTCAGGATAATTTCTTGTCTCCGGCTCCAAAAGAAACTGCAAAGGTAACATAAGGTTTTAGTGGAGGTTATGTAATTTTAGATAGGCCTACGTTTAGGTTGTGTTCAAGATTAGACTAAATTACGATTCGGAACTTCAAGAGGTTAGGGCTCAAAGAAATGTTTTATTCAAATTTAAATTATTAAGAAAGTATGTATAATTTTATCCACACTTCCGAAATACGTATTTATGAAGAAAGTTTTAATTAGGTGAAAGGAGTCAAAATTGCAATGTTTGCTTGTGACAAGGGAGTGGAGGGCCAAACAAGAATCATGTTGTACGTTTGGCAACACTGTAACTACTTAGTTTAATTTAGTAGTTTAAAATGGGTGAACTTTAACTTCGAGAATGAAAAAGCTGGTAAAGTTTATTGTTCTCGTTATTTCGTTTATATTTGTTTAAGAGACAGTTTTTATTTTATTTTTAACAGTCAGTACAGTAGAGACTGTGCTGTATTCCACTCCTATAGTGGAATATATAAGTGAAATTAGGTTATAAAGTTCTAGAGAGGATTGTGGTATTGTTTGGCGCCCGCAATAATAATAATTTGACGTGAGTTGAGCAAATTTCCAAAATTAAGTTTATGTTTTAGGGTTTCAACCAACAATTTGGGAAATAGGTCTATTCACGTCGGTGCTGAATAGCTGCAAAATGCTTCGCACGTCAATCCTCATATTGGGAGTATCTTCAATGCACAGTGCATTGCGTGCTTCGCACGCCAACCCCCGTATTGGGAGTATATTCAATACACAAAGCATTGCGTGCTTCGTACGCCAACCCCACGGTAGAATCCACCACATGGCGTTGAACCGGGTACTTCTATGGTATTTTACGTTTTGATTGATTTTGGGGGAACCAAGCGAGCTATAAGGTCGTGTAAAAAACAAAATGTGCTGAATAATCTCCTGTATTTATTTATTTAGATAAAATTCCAAAAACGTTTCATTCTAGTAGGAAAAATCTTAAAAGTAAATTACTTCCTGTAAAAAAACGTGATTCTGGTTGTCGGATATTTTTGGCTAACAAACTCGTCCGAGCGACTCAGAAAACCGTGTGTACCAAATCGGACGTAAAATGCATGTATGTGAACTCCTCCTAATCGGCTATACCAATTTTGATAAAATTTTGTGTGTGTGTTTGAGTGGGTCCCTGGATGGTTTAGATTCACACTTGGAAGGGGTTGAAATTTGGTTGCTACCCCTATACGATAAAATTATAAATTAAACTAACTTCCTACAAACTATAAAGCTAAAATTATGTAATATGAAATGTTTTTAAGAGAAATGCTAAACTATTTGCAATTTGATCACTTAAGTCAAAGGGATGAAATTGAGTAACTACGCTTAAAATTAAATTATAATACACTTACTTTTTCTACATTCTCAAAAACTACTCAACTAATTTTACTGAAATTTCACAATTTACACATATTAATACCAGGATTTTTTTAGAGAATATAGTCACTACAGACAACAAGATTTAAACGTTGTAGTTACCCCTATACAATAAAAAATAAATAGCACTAAATTACTAAAAACTATAAATCTGAAATTATTCTTAATTGGTATACAAAACATTTGCAATTCGATTACTTAAGTCGCAGGGTCGAATTGGGATAACCATCCTTAAAATTAAATCAAGCAATAGCGAAGCATTGCCAGGTCCACTAGTATATATATAAATTTTAATAACAACAAAACGTATTCTTGGGACCATGATCGGTGCTCATTTATTACTCCCGACCTTAGGTATCACCATAAGAGTTACTGCATGGCTCATCTTTCCCACGCAAATTCGCTAAAAATGACTGTGATTCTGGCTATTATGTTGCTAAATACATGGACCGGTGCCAATGATGCACATAACTAATCAGGATGTGTTGGACAAATGAAGCGTTCAATTAATATTCTAAACAAACACGATCCTCTTTGTTTTGACTTCATTGTAAAGTTTCAATGCCACTGCGCAGGTCAATGTCAGGTCGATGTAGTTTGAATTATATTTACAATGTTATACAACTAATGTTTAAAGACAAGGTCGTCAGTGTTCACAGTATGTTCCACAAGTCATGTTCCGATAAGCATGATGACCAACCAGTTTAAGGGGATTTTCGAAATTTGTTTGGGTTGATAATTTTGTTCCGGCGCAAGAAAACTACAACTTAGGACATGATTAAACTGTATTTATACCAGAAAATTTGTTTTTCTAAGAAAGCGTACTCTTCAAGACTTGAACTTTTCAGCGAATTTCTATAGGAAAGATAAGCTATTGCAGTGACTCTTATGGTGAGACCTTAGGTCGCGAGTAGTAAATGGGCACCGACCATGGTCCCCAGAACACGTTTTGGGGTGTCATTATAAAAATGTTACAAATATATGTTCGCACTCTAACGGCCGCATTTTTAAGGTCTGCTGTAGTGGCTGCCATCTTGGATTTGTATCACGTGAGAACAATGTTAAATTTTTAAACCATTTACTGTATTTTTATCAGAAATTTTTTGCAAGACCACAGTCACAATTTGCATCTTTTTTGCGTTTCACATTTTTTATTTTTTAATCCCGTTCGTTTGCCACGTAATTGATATTTTTAAGTACCAAGGTTGAACTCTTTTCCTTACACTATACAAAATGTATTATTAAAAAGTAAACTATTTTTTGAGATTTTTCCTATGGAATCAAACTTTTTTTGAGTTTTATATAAAAAAAAGAAACGTAGGATATTATTCTGCACATTTTCTTCTTTTACACGACCTTATAAGCTCGCTTGGTTCCCCCAAAATCGACCAAAACGTAAAACACTAAAAAAGTACCAGGATTAAATCCACGTGGGACATCTTCTGATCCGAGGCCGACGGCCAAGCTTGTACGCTGCGAGCGAAGCGAAACTGTCCATTCCCGATGCCGCAAGTTCGAGATGCAAACTTTCAAAGTGAACGAAGGAGTAAGTCGAAGCTGGAGGCTTCGGAACAAACAAATTCTACTAATATATTTCGTACTCGTCACCTAGTCAGCGTCTTCGTGAGTAGATCAATTTCCTAAACTCACGTCAGCGGTTCAGATGCGCGGTCGAATTATTTTCAATTTCCGCCATGTGCGTACGACATTTAAATTTGCAGAAAGCTCCAATGTATAGTTAGAGTAGGTAACAAAATTCGCACAGATGTTTTACCGCTATCAGATGACTCTGCAAATATCGTTAATAAAAATATAGTACTGTAATTAACGATTTTTGCTACCTACGAATTATAAGCTACAAATTATGTTCACGGACAATTTCCTGCGAATTTTTTTTAAAACTTTCAAAATTCGATGAAAGAAAAAGATATATTGAATAAACGGTACCAGAAACTGGCACATACTTTCTCACAAACATATTTAAATTATTAAACAGATTCACTGTGACTTCATAATTGTATTAAAATAGGAGAGTATCTAATAAATATTATTATTATTAGCTAGAGAGAAAACTATTCTATCAATTTTGAACAAATTTGCACCAAACATGCCAATTAGGCCTGTATGGATGCACGAAAAAAGGTTTTGAAAAGTTTTGAAAAACAACTCCCTTTTTGGCCAAAAAACCCCCAAAAATCAGTTATTATTATTATTAGCTAAATGAAAATTTGTTTTAGAAAGATTCAGTTTTGTGCATATGGTAGGGTTCATTAAGGGCTACATAAAGCCAAATTTTATCAAAATCGTTAAAACTGTTTTTTTTTATAAAAAAATAATAACTGAATTTTTGGGGGTTTTTGGCCAAAAAGGGGGTTGTTTTTTAAAATGTTCAAAACCTTTTTTCGTGCATCTATACAGGCGTAATTGACATGTTTGGTGCAAATTTGTTCGAAATCGATCGAATAGTTTTCTCTCTAACTTTGTATACATACAGACGGACATTTTGTAAAAACCACTTTTTTGGACTCAAGGGTCCTTAAAACGGATATTTCTAAAAAAATTTCAACATCGATTTTTTTGCGATCACTATACTTTCTCTATACTATAGTACAGTGAGAAAGTAAAAGGACTATATGGGACTAAAATACTTTTTCCTCCAGCTATAGTTTTATTAAATAATTTGCATCATTTTACTATCATGGAAACATTATTAAAACAAGGACATTCATATTTACAAAAAAACAATTGAGGTTATGCCAAGAATACACAGGCGGAAGTACATTGATGCATTGTTCTTTCAGCAGCTGTTTTACTAACATATGGTTTAGCGGGCGGAAAAGTGCCCATATAAAAAACATTAAGTGTAATTTCCAGCCGGCCTACGGGCTAGTTTATTTTCTAGTTCAAGTAGTTTATTTTCTTTTGAGAATAAATACTTACGGTAAATAAATTAACCGATACAAAACAATCACAACAGATTGAGGTTATGTTTGACCGAAACAACGTAAAAGCGATAAAAAAACACTAGAATTCATCAACTTTGTCGGCGCCATATTTTTATTCCCGTACCGGATTAAAAAACACCCGATTGTGTCGTAGTTTTATGTCCTTTACAATTTGTGTTTACAATCCAATTTCTAGCAATTCCGCGAGCCCCATAACAATAAAATCACCCGCGAGCTGTAAAAAGTGGACTAGGTGTGATTAAACCCCGCTTTAAACTCGGGGAACAATCAAAAAGTAGAATGTAAATTATAAAACCGTTCGGACGATAAAGTCAGAAGCGATAAGAACGGAAATTAAACGCAAATACAATACAGAGTTATGGATTTATGAAATCGAGAAATAATTAACTGTTATACTGTTGTAATAGGCCCGTTATCAACACATGAACGAAACATTTTATCAGCAATTAGGCGAAGAAAACGTGGTACAGAGTGTCACACAATTCAGCGGCTTATTCCTAGCACCAACTGAAATACCAACTATTTGGGAAATCGGTCTATTCAAGAAGGCGCTGCATATCTGCCCGTATGTACGAAATATATTACAGTAGAACTACAAGTTAACCGAATCAATTGGGACCGGACCCCATTCGGATAACCAAAAATTCGGATAATTGGATTTTTTCCTAAAACAATTTCTATTTTAACCTTTTCGGGATTGGCTTCGCGTTTACGCGACTGGAGTAAACCATCCGCAAATACACGTTTTATAACTTTAACGTTTGAGTAATGTCATCGCGTTAACACTTTCACTGCTAAGGATGCACGTGCGAACTTGACACTGAACACTATGAGAAGCAACCGACGCACAGTGCATTGCACGCCAACCCTCGTATTGTTTTTTTTTTTAATACACGGAACATTACGCCAACCCCCGTATTGGTAGTATTTTCAGTACACGGAGCATTGCGTGCTTCGTACGCCGACCTCCGTATTGGGAGTATATTCAATACACGGAGCATTGCGTGCTTCGCACGCCAACCCCCGTATTAGTAGTATTTTCAATACACAGAGCATAGCGTGCTTCGCACGCCAACTCCCGTATTGGTAGTATTTTCAATACACGGAGCATCGCGTGCTTCGTACGCCGACCTCCGTATTGGGAGTATATTCAATACACGGAGCATTGCGTGCTTCGCACGCCAACCCCCGTATTGGTAGTATTTTCAATACACAGAGCATAGCGTACTCCCGTATTGGTAGTATTTTCAATACACGGAGCATCGCGTGCTTCGTACGCCGACCTCCGTATTGGGAGTATATTCAATACACGGAGCATTGCGTGCTTCGCACGCCAGTCCCCGTATTGGTAGTATTTTCAATACACGGAGCATTGCGTGCTTCGCACGCCAACCCCCGTATTGGTAGTATTTTCAATATACAGTGCATTGCCTGCTTCGCATGCCAACTCCGTATTAGAAGTATTTTCAATACGCAATCCATTGCGTGCTTCGCACGCCAACCCCCGTATTGGGAGTATTTTCAATACACGGAGCATCGCGTGCTTCGTACGCCGACCTCCGTATTGGGAGTATTTTCAATACACGGAGCATTGTGTGCTTCGCACGCCAACCCCCGTATTGGGAGTATTTTCAATACACGGAGCATTGCGTGCTTCGCACGCCAACCCCCGTATTGTTAGTATTTTCAATATACAGTTCATTGCGTGCTTCGCATGCCAACCCCGTATTAGGAGTATTTTCAATACACGGAGCATCGCGTGCTTCGTACGCCGACCCCCGTATTGAGAGTATTTTCAATACACGGAGTATTGCGTGCTTTGCACGCCAACCCCCGTATTGGTAGTATTTTCAATACACAGAGCATAGCGTGCTTTGCACGCCAACCTCCCGTATTGGTAGTATTTTCAATACACAGAGCATAGCGTACTCCCGTATTGGTAGTATTTTCAATACACAGAGCATTGCGTGCTTCGCACGCCAACCCCCGTATTGGTAGTATTTTCAATATACAGTGCATTGCGTGCTTCGCATGCCAACCCCGTATTAGAAGTATTTTCAATACGCAATCCATTGCGTGCTTCGCACGCCAACCCCCGTATTGGGAGTATTTTCAATACACGGAGCATCGCGTGCTTCGTATGCCGACCTCCGTATTGGGAGTATTTTCAATACTCGGAGCATTGCGTGCTTCGCACGCCAACCCCCGTATTGGGAGTATTTTCAACACACGGAGTATTGCGTGCTTCGCACCACAACCCCCGTATTGGTAGTATTTTCAATATACAGTGCATTGCGTGCTTCGCATGCCAACCCCGTATTAGGAGTATTTTCAATACACGGAGCATCGCGTGCTTCGTACGCCGACCCCCGTATTGAGAGTATTTTCAATACACGGAGCATTGCGTGCTTCGCACGCCAACCCCCGTATTGGTAGTATTTTCAATACACAGAGCATAGCGTGCTTCGCACGCCAACCTCCCGTATTGGTAGTATTTTCAATACACAGAGTATTGCGTGCTTCGCACGCCAACCCCCGTATTGGGAGTATTTTCAAAACACAGAGCATTGCGTGCTTCGCACGCCAACCCCCGTATTGGAAGTATTTTCAATACACGGAGCATTGCATGCATGCTTCGCACGCCGACCCGCACATTGGGAGTTTTTTCAATACGCAATCCATTGCGTGCTTCGCACGCCAATTTTAAGCCTATGTGCAATAGCGTGCGTAGACAGAATCATTATTTTGCAAATCGCAGTACCTTAGCAATCAACACCCACAATCTATTTTACTTTAAGAAAAAAAATACAGCTTTCGTTTTTTGACAAAAATGACACAAAATTAAGGTGTGGTTAGGTTATTTTAACATTGAAATTGGTTGCCAACTTCGCCGTTTTGGATTTAGAGAGCCGAGCCTTAAGAAGTAGTCGTCCTACTTGGAGATTGTACACTTTTATTGTTCCATGTGTGTAGAGTAGTTTTCATCTGTGATAAAAGGTTTTGGCTGACAGTTTATTCGAACTGTTTAATCTGTGCATTACAAGGTTTCATGCAAACGACAGGCTTTCCGTCTCACCGCGATTGCATTGCACAACTAATAGTCTTCTATTACTTTAATGGCGGCCATTTTGTTTCGTTTCCAGTGAGATTAGTGCAATCAAAAATCTATGCTAATCCGCGTTTTCCATCCCCCCCCCCCCCCATCCCAGTCCTGTGTTAGTTTTGCTGAAGGATTAAAATCTTGTTCGATAACGTTATTTTAATTTTATTGGCAGTAAGTTGTTGGACATTTTTGTTATTGTCTGTGTATTTCATAGAACGTTTCCAGAATATTGTTATCAAGTTATTGCAGAAACAAAAGCGTGTAGGTTAGGCCTGAGAGTAAAAACAATGGACTGCCAAACACACTCTAGAAATTTTAAGCCGATGTTGATGAAATGTAACTGTTTAACCGAAACCGCTGTACCGATTCTAAATAAATCGATCACGCAGCTGAACCGCTGACGTGAGTTGAGCGAAGTACCGAAATTAAGTTTGTATGTTTTAAGGTTTCAACCAACTATTTGGGAAATCGGTCTATTCACAAAGGCGCTGAATAGCCCGCCTTTGTGTACGAAATATATTAGTAGAATTTGTTTGCACCTCGACCTTGCGGTCTCGGATTATGAACTGGTTTGCTTCGCTCGCAGCGGACAATACTCGAGTCAGAAGCGGTCCCCGCGTGCATTTGAACCGTGTACTTTTATGGTATTTTACGTTTTTATAGACTTTGGGGGAAGCAGACGGGCTATAAGGTCGTGTCAAAAAACGAAATGTGCACAATAATCTCCTATATTAATTGTTTTAGACCCCCCCCCCCCCTCCCCGAAAAAACGTAATTCTAATAGGGCAACTTTCTGTCTAGAAAACGTGCTTCTGGTGGTTAGATTTTTTAGCTAACGAACTATATTGAATCAAAGCGCGTTTCTTGAAAGCGTTTATATTTATTACCATAGCAACCAACTTGGCTAATTTATAATCGGGTAATAATTATTCTTCACAACTGACAGTCTTTTTAAGCTGGTCGTCCAATAGGTCGGTAGAGAGGCGCGGCGCCGTGCTGGAGGGCCTCGTCCACTCAGAGCGCCGCGCAGTAGTTTTCTCCTCATTTTGGTCACCTGATATTAAGTCATGGTTTTACAGTATTCAAAGATAAAACTATTCGCTGCACTTTGTTATAATAATATTTCATTTTTGGGCGAAGCATATATTCCTAAATTACTATTAGGCCTAGTTGTGTTAGCAGTCTTGTAGTAGGAACATAAAAACTGGTGTTTTCAAAATAATTTATTTGAAATTTATGTATATTTTTATACAGTTCTATTTAGAACTAAATTACCAAACTTTTGTACATTTTGAAGAAAATTACAAACAATTTTTACTACTTTTTACGTACTCCTAAAGTTGAACTTTTTCCTTCCGTTACTGAACATTTTTTTGTTTTTTGAGCTAATAACTTCGTAAATTTTACATCAATCAATTTTTACTGGCATATATGCATTCTTTGAATTTTTCTCTACACCCTTCTCTTATATTGTGAACGTTTCTCTTATATGTGATTTAAAAATATAAGCTTTTTCTAAGCTCATATGGTTATTCACACATTAACAAAACCTAAACACACATTTATACATTTGTTGTCTGTCTGTTTGGCCGGGCTAATCTCCGGAACGGCTGAACCGATTTTGACGAAACTTTTATTAACATTTAGAAGATTTTTCAGAGAATATTTTAGGCTACTTTTTATTCCAAAAATATTTAAAATGTTAAAAAATGTAAAAATTATGGGCAAAATTAGGGATTTTGTGGACAGATGTTGGGGATATTGCGTGTATATTTCGATCTATGTCTTACATTGTGTACAGGTCACAACTACCCTCACCACCCAACTGAAATACAAATGCCTCTGTCCTAATCAATCATCATTTCCTAAAAATTACTTTAAATTTTTTAAATATAAAAATTATGAACAAAATTAGGGATTTTGTGGTTTGCTTTGGCATCACCATTCGTTACCGTTGGCGTTTGTGAGCGAAGCGAGCAGGGCAGATCCCCACGTGCATAAATAAGAAAATACCAAGCTGTAGTTATATTTTCTGTTTTAAAAACATTTTGTAAATACATATCTTTCAACGTTGACAAAACGTGGAGGACAATAAATTGATAGTAAAGCATCCGTAAAATTATTAACACTCCTCCCCCCCCGCCCCCCCCCCCCCGAATTCCATCGCTTAATTAAATGTTTTATTTTCAGTAATAGCAGACGGTTCAATAGCTACTCGACTACTGATTGGCTTATTATGGTACTGCTACAGTTATTAGTTACTCCGACTGCCGCAAGAGTGCTCCTCTAATAACTTCCTGGAAAGGGGTGCGTTGCGGATGCACATCGGGCAGAGTGTATAGGCCCGAACAAAACATTTTTCTCGTAGGCTTGTTTTTAATTAAAACTTTAATTGTGCACCCGTACTCGAGAGCGACTACTTAACAATTATTTAATTAAATTTCAATTGCGATCGTTGTCAATGTAGAATTCGAGACAAACTGGAGCTTTCTGAATTTCAAAGTTAAATAGTTGCGGTTATATTATTTGTTGTTCAAACCCCCACAAAGCTGTTTATTCTATGCAGACATAACATTGGGATTTATTAAATCATCAGCTGTTATTAACGAATTTCCATAGGAAAGACCCTTATGGTGAGACCTAATATCGGGACTAGTCAGTGAGCACCGATCACGGTCCCCAGAACACGTTTTCATTAAAAATTATACATAGGCCTATAGGCCTACTAGAGGACCCGGCAATGCTTCGCTATTGCTTGATTTAATTTTAAGGGTAGTTATCCCAGTTCATTACGTTGACGTAAGTAATCGAATTGTAAATGATTTTTTTTTTTTATATCAATTAATAATAATAATAAATAATTTTAGCTTTATAGCTTGCAGGAAGTTGGTGCAATTTAATTGTATAGTAAAGGGGTGGATGCCTCATTTTAACCCTTTCAGGACCAACTTATCAAAAAATTTTAAAGAACTATTTTTTCTCCTTTTTTTGGGTTTAAATTGGTTCATTTTAGGTAGGATATTTTTTATATAACATAAAAATATTTATTAATATACTTTTTTGACATGGTACTTTAAAGTACCGACAGTCCTTTATGACAATTATAGGTTGTTTTCTTATGGTACAAATAAGTACCGCCAGAACTCTTTGCCATAATATAGATTTTATTATATCAGATTTATAAAGCAAAATAAAACAATGTAACATGACAAAACTTTTTTAAATATCTAGAAAAATACAAAAATATTTATTTTGTGAACATGAAATACAATGTAGAGCCTCTAGAGGAGAACTTCATGGAAGTCGGCAAAACAGTTTTTCTTGTCATTGATACATAAAAACACTTTACAATGGCTGCATTTACTGTGAGGCCTAGACTGAATCTTTTTCTTGCTGCAGACCTCACAGCGCCCACGCTTGTTGTCGAACATCGGCCAGTGGACCCCTTTGTTTCCCAGACGGACGTCTCTTGGGACGGAGAACTCACTTTTCCGTCGCTTTACAGAAGAAGATCCTACAGCAATGTCCTCAACCGATCTTCTCTTTCTTTTTGTTGTAGTGTAACTCATTAGGCCCTTTGCAACCATCCGTCTAAATTCTAGAACTGTAGTTTGTTCAAACAAAATTCCATAAATGACATAGGAATTCACAAATGTAATGTCCATCAAACCCCAAAACAATCTATGCCACCACTTGACAGATTTTCTATCAACGTTGTAGAGAGCTCTGTAGCGATCAGCAAGATCGACCCCTCCCATCAGTATGTTGTAATCCTTTACAACCTGTGGGCATTTAACATCTATTCTAGAGCCATTTTTTTGAGTCCGTTTTACTTTAGTTTCTTCTGTTCCATGGTAATTTGAAATAAGTAAAATTGACTTGCTATCTTTCCACTTAAAAATACCAACATCAGCACTTGAATAGCGATGGTCCCAAGATCCTCGTTCTAAATATGCATCTGATTTCATGTCAGGTATGCCTGCTCTGTCACTTCTTAGCGTTCCACAAGCCAAAACTTGTTCATTTTTCAGCCTCTCTAAAAGAGGAATAGATGAAAAGTAGTTGTCAAAAACAACTATACGTCCCTTACCCCAATGTTCTTTAGTTAGTGACAGTACAACCCGTTCGCCCAAACCGTATTCCTTAAATTCATTTTCCACAGTTTCATTTTTTCCCTGGTAAACTTCAAAATTTAATATATAGCCTTTTTGGTCACCTAAGCACCATAGCTTGTAGCCTCGTTTTATGGGCTTTTTAGGATTATACTGTTTTAGTGAACTGCGCCCTTTGAAAAGGATCATTGATTCATCAATACTAAGTTCACGTGTACCATTATACAGAGTTTTGAATTTTTTGTTGATCATATCAATAAAAGGCCTCAGCTTGTGCAATTTATCTTTTGTTTGAGGAGTAATGGTACTGTTGTCATTTATGTGAAGGTTTGATAAAATTTCAACAAATCTTGTCCTAGTCATAGCAGATGATACAGGTCTCACATTCAAATCATCTGATGTGGACCAATAGTTCTTCAATGAAGGGATTACATGGTACCCCATAAGAAAGTTAATACCGATGAATACTAGAAGTTCTTCTTCTTTTAAATTAAGGTTCTTACCTCTTTCAGTAGCATATAAGTTGGATTGGAAAACAAGGTGTCTTACGATGTGTTTATCGAAGAACTTTAAAAACACTTCTGTGGCTGTTTTGCATCCTTCAAACTGTCCTTCAACAGGGCCTGGAAAGGAACAGAACATTTAGGTCCTGCAGTAATCAAGAGTATTTATTTCATAGAATTTATTGGAACGAAGTTCCTTTGCGGATTGTGGTAGAAGTTAACAAATTTGTATACAAAACAATCTAATAATAAATGGCAATTGAAAGATTAAAATTAGTGTGTATGTTGCCGTTAAGGCTGGTAAAAGAATTGAAGAAAAGGCGTGATGGACTTATACATAAAAAATATATATTAGGCTAAGCTTTTATAAAATTAGTATTAGTAAGTAATGACAATTTTCTCACCTTCATTGTCATTATAAGTAGGAACCGTTGTAGTTAGGTCCTTCTTCTTCCACTTGCGGTTGATGTCATCTCTTTTTGCTACCTTTTTCTGGTCGTTATCATCTTTCTTAGATTTAAGCTTACTTTTAGTTTTCTTTTGGTCTTTCACCCTCTTTTTTGGATTGATTTTGGATCCTACTATCTTATTGTTTTTATTCTGGCCAGGCTTTTTTTCTTCAAGATTGTTCAAGCTGCTTGCAATGCTTGTGGGTTCACTGGGCTCAACCAAAGCTATTATTTGATTGTTGTCAGGATTTTCAACATTTTCATAGGCGCCTATAGCAATCAAGTCATTAAATACATTGTCAAAATTATTCACCGATGATTGGTCTAGGCCTAAAACATTGGTGTCCTCACTACGGCCTATGGCGGTTTCTTCATTATGGTCTGCGGTGATTTTTTCTTGGCTAGGATTAGGTCTTGTTTCCTGCAATATGCAATCATTTGAACTTTGAACTAATTCAATATTACCTAACCTAGGCCTAAATCTTATAGTGTCACTTAGACTTGCCTGCTCGGCACTGTTAGTAATGATCTCTTCCAATTCACTGTTATTTGGCTTTGTTCCTTTTAGGCTAGGGATGCTATTCCGGATTAAATTATGTTCATTTATAGGCCTAACTAATATGTCTCCACTACCTGTACATAACCATTCATCTTCATCACAAAAGTCATCATCACTGGCATCTGAAAGCACATTCACGTCAGGTATCTCTTCAATAAGGATATTTTCAATATCCTCGTCAGCCAAGATATTATCTCGATCCATAATTAACCACTAATTGAATAACACTGTTGCTCACAGCCTACACTAATTTTTATTCACAAAAAATAACCCACAACAGAAGAAAACTGAACAGCTGTTTATAGCACTGCTGTTGCCATAGAGTCCTGAAGGTACTAAAAAGTACCACTTGCAATTTAGTTTGTAAATATTGTCACACACCTTTACAGGGCTAAATAAAATATGGATAGACTACATAAATGTATAAAGAATTCAATTTTGTAAGAAGTATGACGAAAATTTAATTGTATCACATTATAAAAAAATGATAAAAATTGGGTTTATAAATCAGTCGGTTACCATGGACACAGTACCAGTCAGTGCTACAATCTGTTAGCAAAAATTGAAAATACTAGCAGAAATTTATATTTTAGAGGATGGTAATAGTACTCTGAAGTACCTTCAGTCCTCTAATGGGTTATATATCAGTTATTTATGTAGAAATAGGTCTCAACAAGTAGTGGTACTTAAAAGTACCGTGAGTCCTGAAAGGGTTAAACTCTTTTATTGTAGTGACCATATTCTCTAAATAATGCTGGTACTAATATGTGTAAATTGTAAAATTAGTTGAGTAGTTTTTGAGAATACGGAAAAACTAAGTGGATTATTATTTAATTCTAAGGGTAGTTATTCCATCTCATCCCTTTGACTTGAGTAATCAAATTGCAAATAGTTTTGTATAGCCCTTGAAAATAAACATTCATTTTTATATATGTATTTGCACTCTAACGGCCGCATTTTAAGTCAGATTTTGTCCAAATTTGTTACACACGTTGGTTTTCTAAGTCGCTCGGAGGAGTTCGTTAGCCAAAAAAATCCAACAACGTGTTTTCCGGAAGTAATTATTACGTACAAGAATGAAACTTTTTTATTGTTTATCTAAGAAATAAATATAGGATATAATTCTGCACATTTTGTTTTTTTTTTACACGACCTTATAGCTTGCTTGGTTCCCTCAAAATTGACCTAAACATAAAAATACCATAAAAGTACCCGGTTCAAATCCGGGTATACGGTACCCGGTGGTGGGCATATTCTGATCCGAGACCCGACGGCCGAGTTTGTACGCTCCGAAGCGAAGCAGTCTATAAGTCTAGGCCACAAGGTCGAGGTGCAATGGAGACTTAGGTACAAATAAATTGTACTAATATATTTCGTACTCGGAGGCAGCTACTTAGTACCTTCGAGAGTAGACCAATTTCCCAAATTGTTGGTTGAAACCCTAAATCATTATAATTTTGGAAATTCGGTAAACTACATCAGCGGTCCAGCTGCTTGATGGAATTATTTGTATTGCTATTTATCCGTTGCCATAGCAACAAGTTTTCTTTCGTTCACAATTTACTACTATTTTTTTTTTTTTTTACCATACCTTTACAAACATGCTTCACACTGAGTCAGTATATAAACTTGAATACAGTAAATCTGAAGTTAAGTTATTCTATCAAGAACTATAAGTGTTGAAAATGCGTTTGAATTTCTTTTAAAGGTCGTATATTTATAAAATGTTTCCGGGTAGCCTATATCATGGGTTGGATTCACAATATACTTTCATGCCTAATCCCCCCCACCCCCAGTCAAATCCCCTCACCAACCAGCCACTCTTATTAAGGTAAGTACCAGTACTGTATTATGCTATAATGGAATCATAACCGACATAGAAGTGATAGTTTCAACAGAGAGGTAAGTGTAAAGTGACTTGTACGTAGATTTTTTCATTAGTTTATAGTTCCTTCTATGTCACGCTGTGCCGATTGTTATAGTTTTCCTGTCTCTGTTGTGTTGTCTATGGTTTCTGTAAATAAATTCACTTGTGACAGAGACTCGGCACTTTATGACTTGATACTGAACACCTGGGCCGTCGACGGGGGAAGCCAGAGGTGGTATGTGCACTTGGGTCTGTAAAAACAGTTATTAAAATTAAAATTTAGAGAGAATGTTTGTATTTATTTGGTTCACACAATAAGTACTCCCGAAACAGCGATTTATGGAGAAAGTGTTGATTGGGGTGTTGACACAAAACACCAGTCCATGAAGACTGACAGAGTTGCAGCGTTTGTGACATGTGATCACAGAGGATATAAGTAATACTTATATCCTCTGTGATGTGATGTAGCATGAGGACTGGGACATTACAAGGGAGTGGAGGGGCTGTAGGGCCAAAGAAGGATTAAGGTCTACAAAATATTAAACTTTTTTTAATTAGGTAAAAATTTTCATTTAATTGCAGCAACAAGTGAGTAATTGTTTTAGAAGTCAGTATGTTATCATATAGTTTCAAACTATATGTTGAGGCTCGCATTTCAAACCGGTAACCATTAAGGCTCGCAAAACACTCTAAGTGTAATTCTAAAACAAACTTCTCAATTCCTTAAAAAAACTAGTACATAGGAGGAGAAGCAAAATTCCCATAAAAACTAAAACTTTTGTTAAATGTCCTTTTAACCCTGTAACTGGTAATCATAATAGCGGTTTTTTTCGTGCTGCAAGCATTTTTTTTAATTCGCTAAATATATGAATTAGTATATCCTAATCGAAAAGTGTTCAAAGTATGTTTTGTAGCAAAAGGTCCAAAGAATTCAAATATGCAGTTAAACAAATTTTTTTATATAAAACTTTAAAACCTATTAACTCAGGAAACGCAAAACGTTTAGTAACGGGAAAATCGATCTTTATAAACATTTTTTTTTAACAAAAGTTTTGAATAGATCTGTATAAAAACATATATGATTTCCAAAAATTTTTTTAGAAAAAACAGTTTTTATGCGCCTACTATACGACCATTCGCAAAATTCAATGGGCCCCTTGAAGCTTGAGGCCCCTAGGTCTGACATGAATAGTGGGTAATCAATCCGACATTGCTTTCAGCTACATTCAATAGTTTACAATCAATAAAAATAATAGATGACTGTAACAGCTTTGATGAGATTAATTGATAACATAGCCCTTAGTGTGCCCTATCGTGTATAAAGTTTAAGAAACTGCATCTTACTATAAACAGCTGATACATTCAACATACAAAAAGTATTTTTATTGCTACTTAAATTCCTGTTACTCATCAGAATATACTTTATAATCAATGGTTTCTAAAAGGAGATAGTTGCTCTCAGAAGGGCTTAAAACTCCCCACTTTGCTTCTAATTTTAAAAACATTTACCCCCAGACCCTTGCTACCCTGGGGGAAATTCGCATTCCTGTAAAGGTGCGTACACTTGCGCGCTGCCTTTGATTCGTTGGAATTGTTGATTTCAGTGAACTTCCGGCGGTCCATAGGAAACCCACGAACATTCAGTAAATAAGTATTTATTTTTAAGCGAAGTTGTAAAATAAAATTTTTAAATAGCCTTAATTTTGTTAGCTGTCTTTTAGTAGGAGCATACAAATGTTATATATGTTTTTATTCACTTCTGTTCAGAACCAAATTACAAAACTGCAAAACAATTTTACTGAGTTTTTGTAGGCCTAAAGTTGGATTTTTTCCGTTACTGGAAATGTTTTGCTTCCTCAGCTAATAACTTTTAAAATTTTACAACAATCAATTTTTTAGTTGCATGTATGAATTGTTTGGGCCTTTTTCCATAAAAAAAAACCATTGAACACTTTTTCGTTGGGACGTAGTAACTATATTTGGCGAATTTTTCAAAACAATTCTCACAAAACGCAAGACCCAAGGTCGGTAGTAGCAAATGAGCACCGATCATGATCCCCAGAACACGTTTTGGGGTGTTATTATATGTGTTCGCACTCTAGCGGCCGCATTTCAAGTCCGATTCGGTCCAAATTTGGTACACATGTTGGTTGTCCACGTCGCTTGAACGAGTTTGTTACCCAAAAAAATCCAACAACCGGAAGAACATTTTTTTGATCCAAAGTAACTAATTTTTTAGATTTTTCCTACAAGAATTAATTTTTTAGAGTTTTTCTAAAAATATAAATGTAGGATGTTATTCTGCATATTTTGTTTTTTTACGCGACCTTAAAGCTCTCTTGATTCCCCCAAAAACGATCAAAACGTAAAATACCATAAAAGTACCCGGTTCAAAGCCATGTGTTGGATTCTACCGTGGGGTTGGCGTGCGAAGCACGCAATGCATTGTGTATCGAAGATACTTCCAATATGCGGAATGGCGTGTAAATCACGCCATGCACTCTGTATTGAAAATACTCCCAATATGCGGAATGGCGTGCGAAGCACGCAATGCTTTGTGTATTGAAGATACTGCCAGTACGGGGGTTGGCGTGCAAAGCACGCCATGCACTATGTATTGATTGAAAATGCTCCCAATATGCAGAATGGCGTGCGAACCATTTTGCAGCTATTCAGCACCGTCGTGAATAGATCTATTTCCTAAATTGTTGGTTGAAACCCTATAAACTTAATTTTGGAAATTTGCTCAATTCACGTCAGCCGTTCAGCTGCGTGGTCGAATTATTTTTTTAATGATCCTTATGCAGAGGATCCCAAAGAATGATTCGTGGGAATCTTTTAATTTCATTAAATTCGCTTCTGAACAATCCTTATTTAATCACTGGAAAATTAATATCTTGAAAAACAATAATCACATGCGCGCTGAAAACTACAAACATTTCACGCTCCCGTCTAAATATGAACGGTGAACATTCAAAGTGTTCGTTGAAAACCCCGACTGGAGATAAATCGCCGTTAGCGGTGCACGCAGCCCTACAAATATGACGAATTCAATGCGCCCGAGCGGCGTGCGGAAGTGTGTATAAGATGCACAGTGGCCCAGAAATCCTTTCAACGGCCCTCCTACTCTTCCTAGACACATATGGTTCTTCTTCTATTGGACACAGTGTAGCCTGAAACTGCACTGTCTTCGCATGTGTTTTGCAATACTTTACTGTAATAAATAATTATTAATTACTAAACAATGGGAAACATAATTAGCTTTACGCTTATTAAATAGCGCAACATCTTTCACATTAGTACATCTTTCGGGTGTTCTTTTATTCTTCTCTTTATAATGTATTTTTAATTGTTCTTCAATTATTTTCCCATTGTCCGTTTACTTTTGTCAGGTAGTTGTGTTTGCTTGTAGTCCGTTTTGTTATTTGTGATCTACTTTCCTGTTGTTATATCTTGTTGGGTTCTCTACTCTGTTTTCCTACACTATCAATGTAAATGTTTATATAAAATGTACAGGGTATTGTTAAATCAGAGCAGCAAACCGGCGGAACAGGTTTTTTTATAAAACGTAGATCTTGAAACGCTTCTCAACTAGAAGATCGACCATTTTGTGTTTTTAACAAAAGAAAAAACTAAGACTTTGGAAGTAGATGAAATATTTACTTTAGATTTTAAATAAGCATAATATATGAAACGTTTGTAAAGTTTTACAAAATCAAAGACTAGAGTAATGTTTTTGTTTTTCAAAATAGTAAATCAACTGCTATAAAAGCGGGTGTACGTAAGTAACAATATAAAATTACAGCTGATATCATCCATCATCTGTAATACCTAAACAAAACCTAGCGCAGATCATACTTTGGGGTTATGTTTACAAATCAATGTAGGTCTTGTGAAGTTGATTTTCTTAAAATATGAGTTAAAGAACTAATGTAGGCTATAATATGTTATAAGATTTGCTTTGAGGTTATAAAATTAATATAAATACAACCTTTTATCATCAATATGTTTGTTTATTCTAAATTTAAAGAAGAAATACATATTCGATTATTAATTTTGGAAACATTCATACACCTTCGTATAACACATAAACATATTCGATTATTAATTTCATCACTATATTATAATAACTTCTAAATCGTTTGATCTATCAAAATGAAATAAAAAGGAATTATAAGATAACATTTTTATCTTTCTTTAAATATACAGGATGGAACAAAGTTAGTGTTAAAAACTTTGGGAAATGGTTCTATGGGTCAAAATAAATAGAAAATGAAGAATAATATTTTTTTGAAAAAGGCTTCATTTTCCAAATATTCGCCATTTTGTTTCTTTTACTAAATAATTAATATCTAGAGAACGGTGTAACCGATTGAGTTCAAACTTGGCATAAGGTTTAACGTAACAATGATCTATCTTTAAAAAAATAAACGATTATATCCAATCATGCGCTTTAAAATGGCGACTGTTTGAAAATGTCAGACCTAAATTACTCAAAAACCGTACATTTTAACAAAAAAAATGTCAAGGTACCTTTTTTGTAGCCCATTTAATTCCCTATCGGATGATTTAACTTTCAAAACAATCGGGTGAAGAATAATAGTTAAGTTAAAGATAATGACAGCAAATGTACATACAATATTGAAGTATTTACTGTGTTGATATAGGGTGCCGGGTTGAATAAACCAATTATTATACATAACTTAGCTTTATCCTTCATTCGGTTGTTTTAACAGTGACACCAACCGATAGGGAATCAAAATTGCTACAAAAAAAGTGTCTTGACATTTTTTTGTTAAAATGTACGGGTTTTGAGTAATTTAGGTTTGAAATATTCAAACAGCCGCCATTTTAAAATGCATAATTGGATATAATCGCTTATTTTTCTTAAGATAGAACATTGTTAGATTAAACTTCATGCCAAGTTTGAACTCAATCGGTTAAACCGTTCTCTAGATATTAATTATTTGGTAAAAGAAACAAAATGTGGATATTTGGAAAATGAAGCATTTTTCGAAAAAATATTATTCTTGATTTTCTATTTATGTTGACCCATTGAACCATTTCCCGAAGTTTTTAACACTAACTTTATTCCACCCTGTATAATAACATATAAAAAGTATTAACAAATAGGCCTACAGTTTTATAATCCTTATTATTGTACACATTTACCGAGTTAAAAATCCCCGTCAGCACAGTTAAGCCTAGATAAAGTCTGTTGTTTTTAAATATTTAGTATTTTTTTAAATGATGTATTTCTGATGTGTATCTAATTAATATGGCTGTGATTTTTCTCGGGGCTTACTACTACTTTCATAAAAAATGGCCTTAGATTAACATCAAGGAAATTAGCCTTCAAACTTATTTTAGGGAGGAATTTAATTCAAAATTAATTAGCTGGGTTTTCAAGTGTAGGGAAGATTTGCTGCGCTTAAATTATAAACCTTGGGTCAGGG
This sequence comes from Philaenus spumarius, assembly GCA_018207615.1. Lineage (NCBI taxonomy): Eukaryota > Metazoa > Arthropoda > Insecta > Hemiptera > Aphrophoridae > Philaenus > Philaenus spumarius. The sequence continues at coordinate 301,896 of JAGFPH010000959.1, forward strand.
AACAAAATTATAATTGCTCTCTTTGTAATTTAAATCAGTTCGAAGATACGAATAGTTTTATCGGAAAATGTCCAATTTTAAAGGATTTTAGATTCAGGTGGTTTAAAACTCGTGAACTAAGTACGGAAGAGGTTTTAAAGTATTTAAACGGGGGCTTACCAAAATGTTTCAACAAGCATGGCAGTACAGATGGGCTGTAATTCAAGAATTTAATTTTTATCGGACATGCTATACAAATTTTCAACTTTAGCTGCGTTATTTTTTTCAACATAAATTTCAAATTTTAAGGTATTTTTGCGTTTTGTAATTTAATCTATATATATATATATATATATATAATCTAAATACCACTCACTGACTCACTCATCTCTAAATCTCAAAAATCACCGAATGGATTTGAATGAAATTTTGTACGAAGCTTCCTTCCTCTATAGGGCCGTGGGTGCTTGCTAAGAAAGGTTTTCAGAAAATTCGAAATTTTAGGCAGGTTTGGGGAGATCAAAGTTACTTAAAATCCCCATAAAATTTTTGTTTATAGGTGAAAACCTGGGTGGTTATCTTCGTCATAAGAAATACATAGTATAATATATTTATTGATATATTTTTTTGGTTAATATACATTTAACTTTGATTTGTCTATCTGTGCAAAGCCGGATCGGGCCAGCTAGTGAATGTATAACTTCTTTAAGATTTAATTTTGACTTAAATATTGGTAGTCCAAATTTGTTTTTAAATACATGTTTTTGTAATTCATTTTGTTTCTTATAAATGCAGCTCATCAGGTGTTAAGTTCCTTTGAAACCCAGCAGACAGGCTAATCAGCTGTTTTTAAAATGCAATTAATATAATTATATGTTAAGTAGGCCTATGTAGTTTGTTGGGGGGATCTATTTTATTAGTATTTCAATAAATATTGTGGTAGTCTATTTGTGTAGCAAAATAAAGCTTTTTTTTCATTTCATAAGTAGCGACAGAAACACACGTTTCATCTGATAGGCTGATTTTGTTAAAAAGCAAAAATGTGATTTACATGTCAACCAAACAACTGTTTCTCCACTTGGAAATTGTAGGAAATCAACTCCTGTAAAAGCGTCTGTACGTAAGTGAGTAACAATATGATGTAACAGCTGATTCCGCCCATCATCTGTAATACTTAAACAAACCCAGTGTAGATTATAGTTTGGGGTTATGTTTACAACTTCAATTATTATAACTTCTTGTGAAGTTGATTTTTTTAATATGAGTTATAGAACTAATGTATGCTGTACTACGTTATAAGATTTGCTTTGAGGTTATAAACTGTATATAAATACAACCTTTTATCATCAATATATTCGTTTATACAAATATAAAGAATAGAGACCTCTATTCATTTTACTTATAAACATATTCGATTATTAATTTCTTCACTATAATATTAATAACATCTAAATAATTTAATCTATCAATATGAATTAAAAGATAATATTTTATCTTCCTGTAATTAATATATAATAATCTATATAAATCAAAAATGTTTAACAAATAGGCCTACAGTTTTATAATCCTTTTAATTGTACACATTTACCGAGTTAAAAATCCCCGTCAGCATAGTTAGATAGGCCTAGATAAAGTCTGTTGTTTTTAAATAGTATTTTTTTAAATGATGTAATTCTGATGTGTATCTAATTAATCTGCCTGTGTATTTCACGGGGGCTAACTAGTTTCTTATAAAATGAATTTTTCTTATATTGTTTCGCTGTTTGTATTTTTAAGAAATAAAACTTAGTAATTGTTTTTAACACTACGCCTAGATCAAAGTGGAAAACTCCTGTAAAAAATAGATTGATTAATCCTACTAAAAATGGAATTCAATATGTGTATGGTTGAAGGTAGGGCATTGTGCAATATATTTTTATGTTATTTATTTTTTCAGTAACTAATTTTATTTTTTATTGCTATTGTAAAAGCAATAATTAAAAAACCCATTGTGAATACAGAATTGTAATTCCAAGAAGACATTGCCTAAGTACTCTGTTTTGTACATCAGTTGAGCGTTTTCATTTTGTCTTGAGTTTGTCTCAAACTTTAGTACGGCGGAAGTTTACAAGTGAATTTTAGATGAAAACCAAAATTACACAGCAGAGCGACACAAGAGAGTGAGGTGGGGGGGGGGGGGACTTGGCAGAATGTTTTGCTATTAAAGTAATGGATCAGGAGATAAAAACACTAAACAAGAAGCTTATTTAGAACGGTGCTTTGTTGCGAGTAAACACAAATAATAACATGTTCACAATAAACGACAGCGCATATTTGCGCTGATTAAAAACATACAATAATAACTGGAACTTTATTCTTAAGGAAATGTCAAACGGAAATTTATTTGTATTGTTTGTATTCCGTAAAGATGACTTCGCTCGACTAATATTCGCCCAAGTATATGTTTTGTTTTGCTTTTAATAACAACAGAAACTGTTTATATATATATATATATATATATATATGTATATATTGTGTACTGGTTTTTTTATAAAATTTGCTTGTATTGATTACAAGTCATTGATTACAACGCGACCAACACGACTTAACACGACTTGGTTGTTGGCCATCGACTTAAAACGTTAACTGCTAATTACGCACATGTGTGCTTGACACTGAACACTATGAGAAGCGGCCGACGTACAGTGCATTGCACGCCAACCCCCGTATCGGGAGTATTTTCAATACACAATGCATTGGGTGCTTGGGACGCCAACCTTCTTATTGGGAGTATTTTCAATACACAATGCATTCCGTGCTTCGGACGCTAACCTTCTTTTTGGGAATATTTTAAATACACAATGCAATGCGTGCTTCACATGCCAACCCCGTTTTGGGGGAATTGTCAATACACAATGCATTGCGTGCTTCGCACGCCAACCCCCGTGTTTTGAGTATTTTCAATACACACTGCATTACGTGCTTAGCACGCCAACCCCCTAATGGGAAGTATTTTCAATACACAATGCATTGCGTGCTTCGGACGCCAACCTTCTTATTGGGAGTATTTTAAATACACATTGCAATGCGTGCTTTACATGCCAACCCCGTATTGGGGGAATTATCAATACACAATGCATTGCGTGCTTCGCACGCCAACCCCTGTATTTTGAGTATTTTCAATACACAATGAAATACGTGCTTAGCACGCCAACCTCCATATTGGGCATATTTTAAATACACAAGGCATTGCGTGCTTCGCACGCCAACCCCCGTATTGGGACAATTTTCAATACACAATGCATTGCGTGCTTCGCACATCCCTTCTTGTTTTGGGAGAATTTTCAATGCACAATGCATTGCGTGCTTCTTACGCCAACCCCCGTTTTGAGAGTATTTTCAATACACAATGCATTGCGTGCTTCGCACGCCAACTCCCGTATTGGGAGAATTTTCAATACACAGAGCATTGCGTGCTTCGCACGCCAACTCCCGTATTGGGAGTATTTTCAATACACAATGCATTGCGTGCTTCGTACGCTCACCCCCGTTTTTGGAGAATTTTCAATACACAGAGTATTGCGTGCTTCGCACGCTAATTTTAAACCTATGTGTAATGGACACACATGTGCGTCTGCTTTAAAATATTAGTGATTATTACGTAGAAAGGTTCAAAAGTATTACGTTTAGACTATAAATATAAAAAATAAAAGGTCAGCTCCAGCATAGGAAATACGAAATTTTCGTAGCAGTGAACGTGTTAAAAAAAAGGCAAGTTATTTTATAAATTTTACTCAGAATGGCTCAACCAATGCATCAACAATGGAGGCTGCCATTTGAGTGACATATTATTTAAAACACATTAATATTGCATATTCTTAAACCGCATTAAGTGTACTCTTTGGCAATGAAAATACAAAAAATATCCTATCTTACTTGGTTTGTTTTTATTAGTTCTCCAAGTAGGGGAGTTCCTTCTGCCGCACTCTGTACTAGACTTTTTTATTTTGCAGAAATTCCCAATACAGGCTTTGCCTAAGGCATTCCTGATTGTTCCTAGAATATTAGTGTTGGATAGTTGTATTTACCATTTGTTAGAACAATTACATATGAACTGCGTTTTTTTTTAGTTTCATAAATTTACTATCTCCAATGTGTTTTATTTATTTGTAAAGTTATTCACAGTCATGTTAACAATAAACGGTACCAGGAACTGGCACATACTTTCTCACAAATACATTGAAATTACTAAACAGATTCAGTGTGACTTGTAGGGTGGGGTCGGAGAGATTTTTTATTAAAGTTGGAGATCAACTAATAAATATTATTATTATTATTATTATTATCTAGAGAGAAAATTATTCGATCGATTTCGAACAAATTTGCACCAAACACGTCAATTAGGTCTCTTCATAGATGCACGTAAAATGGTTTTGAAATTTTTTTAAAACAACCCGCTTTATGGCCAAAAAACCCCCAAAAACAGTTATTATTATTATTATTAGCTAAACGAGAATTTTTAGAAAGATGCGAGTTTCTGTATATGGTAGGGCACATTAAAGGCTACAAATAAGCCAAATTTTATCAAAATCGTTAGAGCCTTTTTTTTATAAAAAAATAATAACTGATTTTTTGGGGGTTTTTTGGCCAAAAAGGGGGTTGTTTTTCAAAATTGTTCAAAACCAATTTTCGTGCATCTATA
>JAGFPH010000959.1:306565-365492 GCA_018207615.1 Philaenus spumarius
AATTTGCACCAAACACGTCAATTAGGTCTTTATAGATGCACGTAAAATGGTTTTGAAAAATTTTGAAAAACAACCCCCTTTATGGCCAAAAAACCCCCAAAATCAGTTATTATTATTATTATTATTATTAGCTAAACGAGAATTTTTAGAAAGATGCGGGTTTTTGTATATGGTAGGGCACATTAAAGGCTACAAATAAGCCAAATTTTATCAAAATCGTTAGAGCCGTTTTTTTATAAAAAAATAATAACTGATTTTTTGGGGGTTTTTTGGCCAAAAAGGGGGTTGTTTTTCAAAATTGTTCAAAACCCTTTTTCTTGCATCTATACAGGCGTACTGGACATGTCTGGTGCAAATTTGGTTGAAATCGATTGAATAGTTTTCTCTCTAGCTTTGTATACATACAGACATACATACATACAGACACACATACAGACATACATACAGATATACAGACATACAGACAGACATTTTGTAAAAACCACTTTTTTGGACTCAGGGGGTCCCAAAACGGATATTTCCACAAAAATCTCAACATCGATTTTTTTTGCGATCACTATACTTTCTCTATACTATAGTATAGTGAGAAAGTAAAATTAATATAATTTAAAACCTGTTTACATAACCCTGTAAAAGCCTTAGAACTAACTCTAGTCAACTCTTATAAAAGCGAGTTTGCAATATAATATAACAGCTGATTTCAACCGTCATCTGTAATAATAAAACCTAGCTTAGATTGTATTTTGGGGTTATGTTAACAACTTCAATGAATAATATTATATGTCTTGTGAAGTTGATTTTTTTTTAAATATGAGTTAAAGAACTAATCTAAGCTATAATACCTTACAAGATTTGTTTTGAGGTTATAAAATTAATATAAATACATAAATACAACCTTTTATTATCAACACATTCATTTATACAAATTTAAAGAAGAGATACTCATTCATTTAACTTTGGAAATGTTCGTACATCTTCGTATAACATATAAAAATATTCCATTATAAATTTCTTCTTCTTAATATTAATAACTTATAAATAATTTGATCTATGAATATGAAATAAAAAGCAATTAAAAGATAATATTTTATCAATATTTAGATATATAATAATTTATATAAATAAAAAATTTTAACAAATAGGCCTGTAGTTTTATAATCCTTATAATTAATTGTACACATTTACCGCGTTAAAAATCCCCGTCAGCATGGTTAGGTAGGCCTAGATAAAGTCTGTTGTTTTTAAACAGTATTTTTTTAAATGATGTATTTCTGATGTGTATCTAATTAATCAGCCTGTGATTTTTCACTAGGACTTACTAGTTTCACATAAAGTTATCTTGAATCGCTCATTCGCTACAGATGTAATATGATCTGTTCTAATCTTCATTAAAACATAGAAGATGAAATACGATCTTTACCCATTTTAACTATAAGCACAGTCTAGTTAAAGTAAATTATGTGAAATAAACTTGTCTGATCATCGAATCATCGTAAACTCAAGGTAAGTGCAGCTTGTGCCAATGCTTTGTTTAACAACTAACATATTATGAGTGCATGCTGACAGGCTGGCTCGAACCACTTCTAGATCGCATCGGTCGCAACTCCACAACTGTAGTGTGTCCGAATATCCATACGATCAAAGACGACACGTTAGAAATAATCTTCAGCAAAACTAGCGACATGCAAATCGGGGGTTTCTCGTGGAATCTTCAGGTAAGGTTAGGTTAGTTGGTCGAGGTCGATTAGAAAAGATTGTTTTTACTTAGTGCAAACCTTTCAGCAATGCAGGTTTTTGAAAATCAAATCGTTGCCGTACGTTAAAAAATAATTTTTCCCGTACCTCAAATTTGTTGTCCCATTTTTCCGCACCTCAAATACTCCCGACCCTCAAAAACTTTCCCAACTGGTCCGTTTATAAATAGGGGATTGAATACAATAGTACAAGTTATGTACAGATTTTAATAAATCTGCTTGATCTTGTATATTTGATTTGACTTAAATCTTAAATTTTGGTTTTAAATTATTAAGCTAAATTATATAATAGATTACATTTAGTTCAATTTGTTTTCCGTCCCTTTGTGCCTGTCAATAATTAACTGTCTCCTAGCAACTCTTGTCCAGTCTGTCAAGATACCTTTTTTAAAAATATGGCCCATTTGTGATATTTTTATGTGAAGATGATGGAGCAATACGTAATTTTAATGCTAAATTTCAAGACAAAACTAATTTGAAAACGGTGCGTTGATTATTAATTTCTTCATTATAATATTAATAACTTCCAAATCATTTGATCCATCAATATGAAATAAAAATCAATAAAAGACAATTTTTTTTCTTTATTTTTATATAAATCAACTCCTATAAAAGTGAGAGTACATTTGTACGTACATACATACGTGAGTAACATATAATAAAGCAGCTGATTTCACCCAACATCTGTAATACTTAAACCCAGTGTAGATTATACTTCGGGGTTATGTTTACAACTTCAATCGTTATAATTTCTTATGAAGTTGATTTTTTTTAATATGAGTTATAGAACTGATATATGTTATAATACGTTATAATATTTGATTTGAGGTTATAAACTGTAAATAAATACAACCTTTTATCGTCAAAATATTTGTTTATACAAATTTAAAGAAGAAATAAACGAGCAAAAAGATTTGTTTTGAGGTTATAAAATGAATATAAATACAACTTTTTATCATCAATGTATATGTTTATATAAATTTAAAGAAGAGTAACCCATCCGTTTAACTTCGTAAACATTCGTACATCTTCATATATGATATAAACATATTCGATTATTAATTTCTTCACTATAATATTAATAACTTCCAAATAATAATTTGATATATAAATATGAAATATAAGGCAATTAAAAGACACTATATTTATCTTTATTTTGATATATAATAATATACAGTAAATAAATACAAAATTTTAACAAATAGGCCTATAGTTTTATAATCCTTATAATTGTACACATTCACGGAGTTAAAAATCCCCCAAACTATGTTAGGTAGGCCTATATAAAGTTTTTTGTTTTTAAATGATGTATTTCTGATGTGTAGCTAATTAATCTACTTGTGATTTTTCACTGGGGCTTACTAATAAATAACCTTAAATTCAGCAACATTTTGTCACATTTTATTTTTAATTCTCCGATGGCCTAGTTATATTTTACTAATTTTAAACGAACGGTTGTCTGAATACATAATGTTCAATGCTTATTAGTGGTAACTCAGTCACATGTTATGTTCTAGTTTAACTGGCATACAGTTCCCGAACGAGAGAGGAAACGTCACACCGACCCGGCCGAACCTGTTTGGAGTCCTACGATGGCCGGCGGGTTGTTCAGTATAGATAAAGCTTTCTTCGAGAAGTTGGGCACGTACGACAGCGGCTTCGACATTTGGGGCGGCGAGAATCTTGAGCTGTCTTTCAAGGTAATGTAAGGTTATGCATTTGTAGAGACAACAGTGTTAAACGAATTGAACAGAAAAACGATTATACAGTGTTCATAAAGTCCCTTTAACACCCTCATTAATTTTGTTACTGAAAATAAGTTAACAAAACTTTGCATGTATCTTGTGTTGCATAACAGGACAAATTTTTTCATATATCTGACCCTCTATGATTTTAAGGGGCTTAGTCGGGGGTTAACAATTTCAAATGTAAAAGTAGGTCTTGTAATACACCATTGAAAAGCTTATTAAAAGAGAAACAGAATGGCGCAAACTAGAGCTTAGTAGCTCGCTTCGTTTCAAAGTTCTACAAAATCAAAGTTCTGGAAAATGATATTTTTTGTCAAAGCAGGTTATTAATTTGTTAATATTAGGAATAAGTAAGTTGTAGGTTGAGGTTAAATGAAACACATTTTAAAAATAAACGGTACAAGGAACTGGCACATACTTTCTCACAAACATATTTAAATTATTAAACAGATTCACAGTAACTTCATAATTGTAGGACGGGTATGAGAGGGGATCAAGTAGGAGATTAACTAATAAATATTATTATTATTATCTAGATAGAAAACTATTCGATCGATGTCGAACAAATTTGCACCAAACACATCAATTAAGCCTGTATAAATGCACGAAAAAAGGTTTTGAAAAATGTTGAAAAACGATCCCATTTATGGCCAAAAAACCCCAAAAATCAGTTAATATTATTAGCTAAACGAGAATTTTCAGAAAGATGCTGTTTTTTGCATACGGTAGGGTACATTAAAGGCTACAAATATGCCAAATTTTATCAAAATCGTTAGAGCCGTTTTTTTTTATAAAAAAATAATAATAAATTTTTTGGGGGTTTTTTTACCAAAATGGGGGTTGTTTTACAAAACCGTTTTTCGTGCATCTACTATACAGGCCTACTTGACATGTCTGGTGCAAATTTGTTTGAAATCGATCGAATAGTTTTCGCTCTAGCTTTGTATACATACAGACAGACATTTTGTAAAAACCACTTTTTTTGGACTCAGGGGTCCCAAAACGGATATTTCCACAAAAATATCAACATCTATTTTTTTTGCGATCACTTTACTTTCTCTATACTATAGTATAGTGAGAAAGTAATAGAAACTGTAAATAAATGTAATATAGTACCACTAATTTATCCGAGTTTCTAAGTGTACTTGAAAAGTTTTGGGGGTAAATGTAAATGGAACCGGGAATACAGCCCTTGACCTTTGCTCCTGACTTTCTCTACTGATAAGCACCACTTTTCATGTACTGATAGGATAGCAATACCTCCCTCATTTTGTTCCTGATATTTGTTGCGATAGCACTCAGTTTTATCTTTTTACAAATCAATCGTTCAAATGAAGACAAGGTTGGAATGACTTTTTTCCAGACAAGCTTTAAAAAATCTCCCACAAGCGGTGTGTTTATTCCATGAATTTTCAAATAATTTTTCAAAACTTTGATTGACCATTACTTTGAAACTAATCAAGATACTAAACTCTAGTTTACGCCATTCTGTTTCTCATTTAATAAGCTTTCACATGGTGTATTACCTGGCCTATCTTTATATTTGAAATTGTTAACCCTGTAACATACATGGCCAATGCAGACAAGAGAATAGCCTGGTTAGAATAAAAAATGTAATAGAGATCTTACATGCATATAAAAATATAAGGTGCAATAATTTTCATGTATATATAAAAAAACAGACGCAGAAGGAAAGTAAATAATTTAAACAAAGTAAAATGATAACAGTCATTTAATAAACAAAAGGCAGACATAATTTTAAAATAAATTGTAAAGGCAGATATAAATTTTATTTAACTAGTGGACCCGGCAATGCTTCGCTATTGCTATTGCTTGATTTACCTAACCTAAAATTATATTCAGTTTTTGATCCAAATCAGTTGTTGATCAAAATCAGCTGTTTTAAGCTTTTCATACGAACAGCTGTTTTTTGTGCCCCTGATAAAATCAAAAGAAATCTTTCTTCTTCTTCCTTAAGATTGACCTTCCATAAGATTAACATTGAAACTTTGAGGGCCACTGGGGCATATCCCTGAGGACCGATGTAAATTATAATGGGATTCTGCTCATCTACAGGACACTACCTTTCTAACGGTATGCGCGAATGTCTCCTACGATGCACACAAGCTGAGAAAAAAGGACGACAAGTTTTGTGCTTGCCTATTAATATATAGATGTAATGCATCATACATATATAAACAGTGAAAGTGTTTTCATACAACAAGAGTGATATATAAACAATTTCAGTGATTACAAACAATTTAAAAAAGTGACAAAAGAATAAAAATAAACAATAATATGTTTTTCAATTTAAAATAAGTAAAAATACATAAACATCAAGCCACATAGCATGTGTCATAACATCGAATGTAGATTGAATAGGTGATTAAGTTGGCCTCTGTGCTGGATAGGAAGTGTGCAGTGGAGATAGCTCTTCTTTCTTCTCATTTTGTCAAGTGATGGTGAAGGTTGTGTCTGAGATGCAGTTGAATGCTTTAAAGTTGATGTGTGGGAAATTTTGAGTTTTGGAGTGTGAAAATGGTAGTGGTTTGTCAATGGACATTGTGCAAAGTTTAAATTGTCATGTTCATAAGGTGATTTTGGAAGAAATGTGGTATTGAGGTTTGGCACATGTGCTGGTATTGTGAGTGAATTAAAAAACATAGTGAACAGTAGAAACACAAGTATTAACACTAAAGTATTCAAATATCACTCAGATTTAGAACATTTAAATTTCATGCAAGATAGGGATCTGGGTAGTTAAGACAACTTTTTTATCCGCCTATAATTATTTATAAATGTTTTTGTAAATTGATAAATTAATTGCATTGCATCTTTTATTGAGCTCATTATTTTTAAATGTTTTGGTTGAGTTATGTGCTATATATTTTGATTTTTGTGTACATAATGTTGATTCATATGTGTTAAAGTAAATTTTGTTGTTCGCCTGCGATGCTCTGAATTTCATTTCTGTACCATGACACCACTTATACATAAGTACTAATTCAGTCAAAAGAACTACCCTTTGGGAGTAAATGTAAATTGATTTGAGTACCTAGTAAAGATAAACTAGGCTAAAAAACATACTGTGACCTAGCGACATGGAATGTAGGTCAATAGGCAAGTAAACAAACAGATTTGACGTTAGATTTTTTAATATTGTACAATTCTTTCAGGTAAGTGTTGTGATCAATGGTAATGTAAATAGTCTCTAGAATCAAATAGCCTAGGCCTACCTACAGTACATTGTTTTTAATAAATATTGAATTTTATTTTATAAGTCAAAATCTAATAACCCATTTTTTATACAGTTTAAATTGATTAATATTTTTTATTGCAATGCCTCGCTTTGCAACCCCCCCCTACTTCCTCAAAACCATAGAGGTTTAGATATGTCAAAACATTTCCTGTTATGCAACACAAGATATAATATACAAAGTTTTGTCAACTTATTTTCAGTAACAAAAATAATAAACGTGGTTAAAGGTACTTTATGAACACCATGTATTTTTCTTACTGAACAGATTTAATACAATTTCTTTTTTATATGCTGTAAGGTACAATAAACTCCTTGGTACAGGACCAATCTTTGTCAAGTGAAATTAGTCCTTAGAAAAGCTAAATTTCAATGTTTAAAATACACAACACAGCTGTTACAAGATTTCACTATCAGTAATCAGATTTTTTTTCTCTAATTTCTGTTTAATTAATAACAGAATTCTGTGTATCCCAGTACACAAACGGCTGAAAGTTTCCAATTTAGGTTAGACTTTTAATCACACAAATTTTAATACAATAATTTAAATATTTTACATTAAATAATACTTGGGGACAAAATTAGTTCTCAAATATTTGGTAAAACTTTTTTATCAAATATTTGACAAAGTTTTATCAAAGTAAACACACTACACCTGTCCAATTTCTAATCTGCTGGGTTATTAAGAAATCAGCTGGTTAGGTATATGTTGGGGTTATGTTTCTGTTTATTCCTTTAGTTCAGATGCTACAGTGGATCGAGGGATGTTAACTTGTTATGTTGCAGCATCTAACCACGGATACAAAGGAGAAAAATACTAGGTGTAAATACAATTAGATTTTCCTGTAGTTGTTAATCAAATCACCTATTTGTAATTTTTCACTCGCCCCTCTGCTCAATTTACTCTTTAACCCTTTCCACTCGAGTGTCGGGGCAGCCCCGCACCCTACTAATCCGCACAAACTCCTATGTCGTGCGAGCCTCGAACTCGCTATGACAAGGTTCTTTGATTGCATTTGAACGGACGTAGTTGTTACTTTGATGACCGCTATTGTTGAAGTTTGAGATATGCTGCTATCTTTGGAATTTTTTTTAGAACCATCTGAGTTCAGTTTCTGTGGTAAATAAATCTTAGAAAATGTAATGTTTGCCATCTTTGGCCACTCTTTAAACAGCTGTCTGCTCTCGCTGTTGTTTATTTCCTACTTACTACGCAGTGTTTTAGTGAGCTTACGAGTTGTTTAGTTTTGTTGTACTAGGTTATCGTGTGTAATTTCACAGTTTATTTTTGAATATTGTTTTTTTTTAATAATAATAATGATTGTTGTGAAATAAAATGAACGAAGTCGACGGCAGTTTGTTACAAAATGACGTTAGTGGCGACGGAACTTTTGTTTTGAACCTGAGTTATTGCAATATTACCAACAAGTGAAAAAAGCTTTACTTACTAGTTTTGACCTATATAATGCTGTTGCTAAGCAATAAAATAAATAGTTGAGGCAGTTTTGTACAAGTTGGTGTCAAAACGAATTTTTTTTTCATAAAAACGAATTTTTTATGAAAAACTTGTTTTTCAATTATAATTTGTTTATAATGTATTATTGTGTCTAAAACATTTGTAAACCACTTAATTTTGTTTGAAAGGATATAGACAACAAAAAACAAGCAACAAATATAGGTCTTCCCATTGAAAATTTTTCCAAAATTCTTGTTTATTCCGTTTTTTTGTAACAAATTTATATGTTTTTCAATAAATAAAAATTAAAAACACATAAGTTACTTGAAAATAAAAATATATGTTTTTTTATACCAATCTATACTTTAGTCATAGAAGATGCTACAAAAAAAAAATCAGCCTTTTAGAACTGACAGAAATACTTTTTTTGAAGTAAATACATTGAAGTGCAATATTCGCTCAAAATTAAATTGACCTGATAGCAACACTAGGTTCCCAGTAATTGGAGTGGAAAGGGTTAAGCTTCTTAAATGAGGTAGTAATTCAAGAGAATGTGTAAGCAAAATTAGTTTTCCATTCATACTTTTTATGTCTAGTACTAGGCCTAACAGGGCCAGTGATTGATGATGATTTCAGGGCAACACAATTTAAAAAAAATAGTTTATTGAAAGAAAAGAATTCTGATGTATCTAAAAATCTTTTATGGACCTATTTTGGTGCTAACTGAGATGTAAAAGCTACATAAAAATGGTGTTAAGACCACTCTGCTAGACAGAGCAATGTGTCGGTTGTTTTTCCTGTACCGTAGGCCTACTCTATTAGTTAGTTGTTTTAAAATTGTATATCATTTTTTTACAAACAAATGTTTATATACTTGAAACAGGTTATGTATTAATAATATATTTAACATATTTCAGACGTGGATGTGTGGCGGGACATTGGAAATAGTGCCCTGTTCGCACGTTGGCCACATTTTCCGCAAACGTTCGCCTTACAAGTGGCGGTCCGGCGTCAACGTGCTCAAACGCAACTCGATACGATTGGCGGAAGTTTGGATGGACGAATACGCAAAATACTACTACCAAAGGGTCGGGAACGATTTGGTAAGCAGTTGTTAAGAATAAAATAGCAGTTTGTGACAATATTCTGAAGGGACTTCAAAACTAATTATCACAATAAAGAAATTAGAATAATTATTAAATGTGTAGAGCATTTTTCTTCAAAGCGTTTTTTTATTCATGGATAGTTTTTCTAATTGTTAGTTATAGTTTTCAGTATTGAATTTGATATGTAGAAGTGTAGAATATAGTTTGGGATTATGTTTACAACTTCAATCGTTATAATTTCTTATGAAGTTGATTTTTTTAAATATGAATTATAGAATCTAATGTATGCTATAATATTTGCTTTGAGGTTATAAACTGTGTATAAATACATCCTTTTATCATCAATATATTTGTTTATACAAATTTAAAGAAGAGATAATATTATCTGTTTAACATTGGAAATATGCGCACATCTTCGTATAACATATAAAAATATTCGATTATTAATTTCTTTACTATAATATTAATAACTTCTAAAGCATTTGATCTATCAATATGAAATATAAAGCAATTAAAAGATAGTATTTTTATATCTTCAAATATATAATTACCCAGACTAGTATGTAAATAAAAATGTTTAACAAGTAGGCCTACAGTATTATCATCCTTACACATTTATCGAGTTAAAAATCCCCATCAGCACAGTTATGTAGGCCTAAATAAGTATTCCTTAATGTTGTTTTTAAATAGTTTGTTTTTTAAATAATGTATTTCCGATGTGTATCTAATTAATCAGCCTGTGATTTTTCACCGGGGCTCACTAGTAGTTCAATAAAAATAACAGTGTTATGTTAAAAATCTTTAAAATCAACTAACTGCAAATACTTTAATCTGTGCTCATGCAACGCTTGTGTATTAATCTATAAACAGATTAAAACATGATCCAGCTGGGCACAGACAGGGTATGCTCAGGGATTACATGCATAGAGCCTGTTATACTTTGCCCAACAATATGTACTAGGATTATTGGTTTTGTGTGGTGTTTGCATTTTATTGTACGCTGAGAAATCAAGATTTCTTTATTTTTAGTAAAATGCAGGTGTTAGAGTGTGAACAAATGAATACATGGTGTCCCATAAGGAAAGGTAAAAATTTCTGGAGGCGATTGTACCACTAAAAATTAAAAAAGAAATCTAATAAACATAAGTCCAAAAATGCTTACATTTCTAATTATCCACCATTTTTTTTTTTTTTTTTTTTTTATTAAACACTTTGGACTTTATATTCTAATGTCTATCGAAAAGATATTGACCTAAAATTTGATGTACATATTTATTACGTAACCATTTTTTATTGTCCAAAACATGGGGTTGGTGTGCGAAGCACTCAATGCATTGTGTATTGAAAATACTCCCAATACGGGGGTTGGCGTGCGAATCACACAATGCTCTGTGTATTGAAAATATTCCCAATACGGGGGTTGGCGTGCTAAGCACACAATGCATTGTGTATTGAAAATACTCCCAATACGAAGGTTGGCGTGCTAAGCACGCAATTCACTGTGTATTGAAATACTCCCAATACGGGGGTTGGCGAGCTAAGCACTAAATGCATTGTATATTGAAAATACTCCCAATACGAAGGTTGGCGTGCTAAGCATGCAATGCATTGTGTATTGAAAATACTCCTAATACGGGGGTTGGCGAGCTAAGCACTAAATGCATTGTGTATTGAAAATACTCCTAATACAAAGGTTGGCGTGCTAAGCATGCAATGCATTGTGTATTGAAAATACTCCCAATACGGGGGTTGGCGTGCGAAACAATATGTCTGGGCGGGCAGACTGTTGGAGGGGCCTGCACTAAACTACATTGAGTATTTAGTGGTGAGTCAATATTTTTGGAATGTTTATAACCCACCCCGCCCACTCCTCCTCAACATGGTTAATGTGCACAGTCAACTATACTTAATACCATTTGTGATAAATTTAATCTATCCAGGCCACGGGGCATTACGGAGAGGGGTTAAACAATCGCATATATAATATTGGTTATGGGGTTAAATAAATATCGGTCGTATCCCCTAAACTCTATATTTTATATGACTTTAGCGTTTATCACAGTGGAATTAGAGCAAATAACGAGTATTTATTCCCGCTGTAATACCATTTAGATTTGTGTTTACAAACACGGTGAATTAATTTAATTTTTATATTTGTTTGAATTAATCTAATATACAATACTGTCTGTGTTTGTCTTTGTAATTGTCAACAATAATTATGTTTTATCAAACGTCCGTTCCACCTCTGACTAGACTGAATTCATTTCACAAAACAAAACTATCGTTCCCGCAGGAGAATTGTTAATATTATTTGTTTCTATTTTTCATTTAACCAACTCTTTATAGACGCTGCGGCATCTACTAAGCAAGCTCTCACTGTACCAGGTGTCTTAAAAGTCCCACCCTCCCCCTTTAACTTTTGTGTTTGATAAAACAAACAAATATCCTTTGGGGAACGATACTAACATAGCCCAAAATATCGTTTGAAGCAATCGGAAATTTTGAGTGTCCCCTAAAAATGTGGGATTTTGGGGGCAACTCAAAATTTTTAAATGGGAAGTATGGTCATGTGATACCTCATTTCAAAGGTATATTTAAGACTAGGAAAATGACATAAAGAAAAGAAAAATCGGACCACCCAAAACAAAATGGCGGCCCTAAACGTGTTGAAATAAATCGACATAAAGTTGCTAATATCTCGAAAAGGAAAAGTTTTTAGGAAACATTTCAAGAGACAAAAAATTTTTATTTCAATGTTCTTGACCTAAACTATTGCTTCTAAATCGATTTCGTAAATTTTAAGTTGACTATTACATCTTAGAAAATTTTGTATAAAATAAAACTTACGAAATCGATTTGGAAGCAATATTTTAGGTCAAGCACCTTGAAATAAAAATTTTTTGTCTAAAAACTCTTCCTTTTCAAGATATTAGCAACTTTATGTCGATTTATTTCAACACGTTTAGGGCCGCCATTTTGTTTTGGGTGATCCGATTTTTATTTTCTTTATTTCATTTTTCTAGTCTTAAATATACCTTTAAAATGAGGTATCACATGACTATACTTCCCATTTAAAAATTTTGAGTTGCCCCCAAAATCCCCCATTTTTAGGGGACACTCAAAATTTTCGATTGCTTCAAAAGATACTTTGGGCTAAGTTAGTAACGCTCCCCAAAGGATATTTGTTTGTTTTAACAAACACTAAAGTTAAAGGGGGAGGGTGGGACTTTTAAGACACCTGGTATAAACCTCAATTTAAACTCGATTTTCTTGAAACTTACACCATTCAAACAAGCAAAGTAAATTCTTCGTAGCAGTTTTCGTCGCTGTGAGATATTCAAGAGTAAAATAATCTATTCTAAAATCAGTTTGGCGCTAAACTGTCTGATTTTCATTCAGCTGCAAAGAAGTAAATATCATTGTTTATAGTGCTTTGTGGATGTTTTGATCAAGTTGTTTGGAAAAAAGAAACAGCGAATGAATTGAATTCAAGTGAAATTCGGGAGTTGTTACTGGAGAATGATTTCTTTATCTAAAGCTCTATTGGAGGTCTCTGAAAACTAGAAAAAAGAGAAAAGCTTCAGCAATTCTTCAGTCTACACTGGATTTGTTCACCGTGCAGTACAGAGCGCCCATAAGCCATAATATCCATACGACAGTCTCAGCTATAATAGCCTACTAAAAACCATCGACTCCCATGCAATGCTCGGTCAGTCGACGCAACCCGCATGACAATAAACGTGATGTTCTCTGTAATTGTAGTAGCATGTCTATTCTCCCGTAAGACCTGTACTGCACGGTGAACATGGAATCGGGTGTAGAAGTGTGCGTGCGGTAGTTTAGTTTTTTGTAAATAACTTTTTAAATTTAATAAATATTATTCTGAAGTTAACATTTTTTTATAAAGAACAAAATGTCGAATAAAATAGATACTAAAGTTTTTAATTTTGTTGAAATATATTGTATGTATTAATTGGCACAAATGGATAAACAATTTTTTGTTAACATTTTGACAATTTACTTGACTACTACTAATTATTATCAAAACCAATTGTGTTTTTTTCCTATTATGTAAACATATTCTTCAGGCTTTTGCGGTTAAACTGATATATGATACTTGAAAAAATCCGCGTTATTGTGGAAGCATGTAGGCGCCAAATTTCTGTTCCTACTCGATTGTTCAGTCATGTGACTGTTGGAAAATTGAAAAATGTGTATCTCAAGGGCAATCAAATAAAAAAGAGGCTAGGCAATCAATGAAAACAATTTTCAGAGGCATTATTTTTGTGGTTTTTATTACAGTAGCTTACAGTATCCGATTTCTTTCATTTGAGTACATCATCAAACCTTCTTTGTATATTTAAAACTATATTATTTAAAGCCAAATAAAATAGACTTTGAAGTAAGTATGGCTCCAAGTCAGCCTACAATGACATAAATGACGCGGGAAATCACACCTCAATGGTTTTCTCACTGCCTACCGTATTATCTGAGTTTTTGGTTATCCGAAGTCTGCCCAGTCTCGGATAATCTAGGTTCTAGTGTAGAAATTGTGTATTTTTTATAACCATGTTTTAATCGTATTAGGCAAAAAATATTTCGAGTCCGAAGAATGTTCTGAATACAATGGAATGCTCTAAGTGAGCTTTTGCCACTGGAAAGTGGTTTCCAAATGAACCCTCAGGATACTTTTGCTAGATCTAGGTTTAAAATGTTCAATGCTACGCAAATTTCGTATTTCCTATGCTACGAGCTGACCTTTTATATTTTATATTTATAGTCTAAATGAGGACAAATTACTTTATTTTTTAACCTTTCTACATAATAATCACAAATATTTCAAAGCGTTCGCACATGTGCGTCCATAACACATAGGATTAAAATTGGCGCGCAAAGCACGCAATGTATTGAATATACTCCCAATACGGTGGTTGGCGTGTGAAGCATGCAACGCATTGTGTATTGAAAATACTCCCAATACGGGGGATGGCGTCGGCCGCTTCTCATAGTGTTCAGTGTCAAGCTCACACGTGCGTCCTTAGCAGTGAACGTGTTAAAGTGCTCAATATAGCATGAGCAGTGTTAAAAACCCTACTTAGAGAAGTCCATTTTTTTTTTTAATTCCGAGAGTGAGCCTTTATCTCCAATTATTCTACACAACATAACCCAGAATTGGAATTCACAGAAGTTGGGAAAAACGATTTTGGGGGAAATTTTAGATTTTTGCC
This sequence comes from Philaenus spumarius, assembly GCA_018207615.1. NCBI lineage: Eukaryota > Metazoa > Arthropoda > Insecta > Hemiptera > Aphrophoridae > Philaenus > Philaenus spumarius. The sequence continues at coordinate 321,114 of JAGFPH010000959.1, forward strand.
ACCCACCCCCCCCCCCCCCCACAATAATTTGTTGTAGTAGCAATGACCATGAGTACAACCCACTTAGAATACATAAGGTTTTGTTCAGCTAAAAGCATACACAGAGTTAGCTTAGCAGGAAGAATTAATCAATTGTTGAAAACTTAAATTTCAATAGCTAAAATAAATCATACAGTATAAATGAACAGCTGACTTCAATATTATCCTTTCAAACTGCTGATTATTCGCAGTCTCTGATTGTTCGCACAACAAACTTCAAATACAACATCTTAAAATTAAATGACCTTTCGACATTATTAAAAGTAAATTAGTATCAGAACAAAATTGCTTTCTTTAATGTTCAGACATAACCTACAAATCACAATGTTTTAAGCCTTTTAAATAGTTTCTCTCGAAGAAGGAAACTTTTATACTTGCAGCTCAATGAAAGAAGTTTGTAAGATTGCTTTCTTTGGACTTAAAAGTTTTCAAAGTTCTGCAAGTCAGTCGCAGTAAAATTTTATAGTTGTAAAGTTTTCATAGTCGTTTTAAAACTGAAGATACTAATATCTTCATTGTAACCAGTTTGTACTGATTGCAGGCCAGACCTTAGATCTCTGCCAACTTTTATTGTAAAATTTCCAAGTTGTGTTTACGGCTATGAAAGCCATCAAATTACAAACAATTTTTGTAATAGCACAAGAGGTTGTAAAGAATCATGATGATAAATTTACAGTGTTAACATGTTCACTGCTAAGGACGCACATGTGAGCTTGACACTGAACACGATGAGAAGCGGCCGACGCACAGTGCGTAGGAAATACAAAATTTGCGTAGCAGTGAATGTGTTAAGAGTTTTGATTTTTTTTACAAGAATTTCAACATTTTCATCACATTGTTGAAAAAATGACCCATGTTATCCCCCCCGGTTTTCTTTTCCCCAATATTCCCACATATTTAGAAGTTCCCATTTTGGGGAAAAAACCTCAATCTGGTAACACTGGTCTGGAGCGGTGCATGGCAAGGTGAGTCGGTGACAGTCAGTGTTGCCACAATAACAAGTGTTGGAAATAAATTTCCCCAGAATATTGTTTAAAAAAGACAATGAATTTATTTAGCACAGAAATATTTTGATTTGCCCAACATTTTTGGTTTGGAAATTACTACTTGCTTGTTATTTGTGAATGTTTGTAATTAACAACGAAAACTTTCCAATTTAATCCCAGTATCAAAATCACAACTTTTTTCAAAATCTAAAATTTCCCAACTTTTTGGATTTTTAAATTATTGGGGGTGACGCCCTTCGCCCCCTCCCATAGTGACATACCTGGCTATTTTTTATCACAATGTTACATAACAACTACAAAGTCTTAAAAATAGTTAAACCTTTTGCAAAAAAGACAACAAAACTGACATTGTATACTTTATTAATTTCTGTCGAAATTTATTTGTTTTATTATTATAGTTTTTACTGTATAACCAATACTGTTTTACAGGCCTAACAGATATTTTTAATTTTCTTTCAGGGTGATTTCGGAGACATTACGTCGAGGAAAGAACTGCGTAAGAATCTCGGCTGTAAGTCTTTCAAATGGTATTTGGATAACGTATATCCAGAGCTTTTTATTCCGGGAGAAGCAGTGGCTTCGGGCGAGGTAAACCTAACCTATAAAATTATTTTAATTTTTTTATAGAATATAATGTGTTGCCTTGGACTGTTTAATATATCGTAATAAATTATATTGATATAGTTGTCTTCTGCCCGTATTGTAGATCTAGCTAGCGCTGTTTCACCGAATACTGTCGGCTTTGTCAGGCTTATACTAACACATACGCAAGTAACACACACAAAATCAGAGTAAAACTCATCGTTAATGTATAATAAAACTGTTTGTGGCCACATTATCAAGGTCGTTCTTGTCCAGCTGCAGGTGGGATACTAGATGTGGACAGCGGTTATCAGTAAACGTTTACTTTAGTTTGGCGATTACGTCATAGATAGGATTGGAAGAAAAGTTCAACTTGTGGTTTAATATTTATTGTCTTGATTATTTTTATAATGCGATAACCGATGTCCACAAGGATGACCTAAATAATGTGGCCACAAACATTTTTATTATATTACTAGCTGCTCCGATCCGGCTTTGCACGGTTAGACAAATCAAAGTTAAAAGTATATTAACAAAAAAATAAGTCCATAAATATATTATCCTATGTATTTCTTATGGATTTTAGTAACTTTGAACCCCGCTAAAATTTGGAATTTATTGAAAACCTTTCTTAGCGAGCACCCAGGGTGCTAGAGGAAGGCTACATACCAAATTTCATTCCAATCCGTTCGGCAGTTTTGGAGAAATCGTGATTTAGTAACTTTGAAATCCTTTCTTAGCGAGCACCTATGGCCCTAGAGGAAGCTACATACCAAATTTCATTCCAATCGGTTTGGTAGTTTTGGAGAAATCGTGATTTAGTAACTTTGACACCCCCAAACCCCAATAAAATTTTGAACTTATTGAAAACTTTTCTTAGCGAGCACCCAGGGCCCTAGAGGAAGCTACATACCAAATTTCATTCCAATCGGTTTGGTAGTTTTGGAGAAATAGTAATTTAGTAACTTTCGCACCCCCAAACCACCTAAAATTTTGAACTTTTTTCAATCCTTTTTTATCGAACACCTATGGCCCTAGACGAAGCTACATACCAAATTTCATTCCAATCGGTTTGGTAATTTTGGAGAAATAGTGATTTAGTAACTTTCACACCCCCAAACCCCCTAAGATTTCTAATTGTTTGAAACCCTTTATTAGCCAGCACCTACGGCTCTAGAGGAAGCTACATACCAAATTTCATTCCAATCGGTTTGGTAGTTTTGGTGAAATCGTGATTTAGTAACTTTGACACCCCCAAACCCCCCTAAAATTTTGAATTTATTGAAAACCTTTCTTAGCGAGCACCCAGGGCCCTAGAGGAAGCTACATACCAAAATTCATTTCAATCCGTTCTGCAGTTTTGGAGAAATCGTGATTTAGTAACTTTGGCATCTCCAAACCACCCTAAAATTTTGATTTTTTTTAAAATCCTTTCTTAGCGAGCACCTATGTGGCCCTAGAGGAAGCTACATACCCAATTTCATTCCAATCTGTTTTGTAGTTTTGGAGAAATCGTGATTTAGTAACTTTGACACCCCCAAACCCCCCTAAGATTTCGAATTGTTTGAAACCCTTTCTTAGCCAGCACCTACGTCCCTAGAGGAAGCTACATACCAAATTTCGTTCCAATCCGTTCTGTAGTTTTTGAGAAATCATAATCAGTGGGTTTGGCTTTTATATATATAGATATTAACAACGAGTTTTACTCTGATTTTGTGTGTGTTACTCGTGTACGTGTTAGTACAAGCCTGACGAAGCCGACAGTGTTCGGCGAAACAACGCTGTAGCTAGATCTACAATACGTGAAGACAACTAAGTGAAGGTAGTCTATTACGATTTAAAATTATTTCTCTTTTTGATAGAATATTTCACCAATTGTTTTTACACTGTTGATTTTACTGACTTTCAAAAGAAATTACTTTAAAATATTAAAATTGCAGTCACTATAAAACAAATCGTATTTGTACAAGTCAATTCAATATTTTTGGAATTTGCCAGAGGCTATTTGAACTATGAATAAGTTCAAATAATTGTTTCGCTTACATTTGATTGATTGTTAGCTTTCCAAGAGAGATTAAAACTGATAATCTTTGAAATGTAATTTATAAGTAGGCTATGTTAATGTGTGTGATATTATGAACAAGTTAAACACATGAGAGCAAAATAATTTGTTAAGTATTTACAAATTCTTAGATCTCAAATGTGTGGGAAACTCAAAAAGTATTGCTGTTCTATATTTTATTTGTTCCCTTAGTGCCTAAATTCTTGAGAACATTGTAATCTATTATACTTATAAATAAAACTGAAGTGTCTGTGATTTCAAAATATAATTAATTAAATTACAAGTGAAAAAACATGGACCAAGACCGGGATTTGAACCCGGGACGTTTACGATTCCGTCGTAACGCTCTACCAACTGAGCTACCCTGATCGCTCCAGATATTGGTAGATGTTATCTCACTTGTACGGTTTTACTGCAATTATTGAACTAACAGACTGAATACCTTGTGTATACGACACTGAAAACAATCTCAATTCTTTTTTTGCAGCTTACAGTGGTGTTGTTATTATTATTTTAAATTTTCCGCTGACACACTTCCAATCTGAACAAAAGCCAATTCATTATTATATTTCTATCCAATTATTACTGAAATTTACAGAATTTTCTTAACATCAAAACACTTAAAGTGTGTCTAAAATTAAAAAAATTTCCCGATCTGTAAGATTGTAGGCCTATTATGTGCAATAATTTTGTTCATAGCAAGTAAACTTCAATTAATTTGTATTCCACCTGAATTTGCTACTTGCAACTACCTTACTGAATGCTAAATGACAATGAAACTAAACGCGTTCCTTGTTCTAACACGTATAAAATATGTTTTAAACCCTGCACACAATTTACTTCTACAACTGTTTTGTGTTTATTCGTAATGGAGTAAGATTTACAGGTCGAGTCGTAACTGGAATTAATTAGGCCAATGGGAGTTCAGCTCTGATGTAATTAAGATAAACAGACGAAGGTCCCTATTAGTGTAATTGGAAAATATGATTAGAACACGCGGAGCGGGAGACTGTTTACGAAGATTAAGTCCATACAAGATGTAAAATTTGTGTTAAGTAATTGTGTACGGTAATGTTTTTATCCATCCAATTTATGTCGTTCAACTTCCGTCGTCTGTTTATTGTCCTCGTAACGGGTAATAAATTTGAGTCTGTTTAATGAACAAGATGTATGTTAAATACATTTTGGTGGTGCTACTGATTTATTTGATAAGAGTTAGGTTGTACCCTACTACGTGATTCAGAACTAGATGGCAACGTATCGGTAGCTCATTCTAAAGCTAATAAACGGTACCAGATAACTGCCACATACTTTCTCCCAGTTGAAACTGTATACCTTCCCAAGATTAGCATATGAGGTGGTTATTTAGAATTGCAAAAGTACGACATACCATGAAAAATATTAGATGCATGTAACACACATCCATACTATATTATAATATTATTATTATTAAAACTATTTGATCGATTTCGAACAAATTTGCACCAAACATGTCAATTAGGCCTGTATAGAGATGCACGAAAAACAACCCCCTTTTTGGCCAAAACCCCCACAAATCAGTTATTATTATTACCTAAACGAAAATTTTTAGAAAAATGCGGTTTTTTGCATATGGTAGGGTATATTAAGGGCTAAAATTGAGCCTAATAATATCAAAATTGTTAGAACCGTTTTTGATATTTTTGATTTTTCTCGTTTTTTGCAATTTTTGGGGGTAAAACCCCTTTAAAATCAAAAATTTGAAAAAATGAAAAAAACGCCTGGAGACATTCCAGAACTACACCTACATACCAAATTTCATAAAAATCGGACCATTGGTATGGTCTCCAGGTCTGTACACATCCTAACAGACACATGGACAGACATCACCAAAAAAACTTTTTTCTTGGTTCAGGGAGCACCAAAACAAATAATTACACTAAAAATATTTTCGGGTTCAGGAAGCACCAACACAGATAATTCCACTAAACATTTTTTTGGTGTTCAGGGAGCACCAAAACAGATAATTCCACTGAAAGTTCAAATTGGAAAATTTGGACGAAAACAATATTTTCTCCATGCACTACATATAGGAGGGAGAAAGTAAAAATAAGAAAAAAAGTTTATACAAACGTAGGTCCAAAAACGCTTTGTTTCCCAGATATCCACCATTTTGTTTTTTTTTTTTACAAAATAATTCATATCTAGAGAAATGTTTGACTGATTGCGTTTAAACTTAGCGTGAAGTTTTACCTATCTCAAGTAAAGTAAGCGATTATATACAATCAAGCGTTTCAAAATGGCGGCTGTTTGAAAATTTCAAACCTAAATTACTAAAAAAACCGTACATTTTAACAGTAAACGTACATTAAACGGATGAATTATAATAGCTATTTTAAAGATAAATAACAGCATGTGTACATACAATATTGTTGTGCTTACAATATTGGATGCCGGGTTGAACAAACCAATTATTACAAATAACTTAACTCTTATCCTTCATCCGATTGTTTTAACGATAGAGCTGTAACCTAAAACCAAAAAATTGCCTTTCTAAATATACCGATGAAATAAAAATTAGATTCCATAATTTTTTTATAATAATGACAAAATTTTCATTCATTTAAAGTGTTGAATTTCATTTAATGTCCTCTATTAATGGGGTTTTTTTTATACAAGATTGTTAAACCTAGATACAATAGTTCCCATTATTGTACTTCAACATGCATAATGCAATGATGTGCTGTTGTTGGCTCACAGAATAGCCCATAACTATTACTCAGAATGCCTAAAATAAACCTAGTTGAGCACTTCCGAATCAGTAAAGCAGTAAGCTTTACTGAAATTGAGCCCTAGTCGTTTAGATAATTCTGTTGACTTATCTCACTGCCACACTTTTGCTATTGGTATTTAAAATTTTCATATTTCTCCGTATTTGTGTGATTTTTAAGGTCATGTATCTACACCTATATTATAAAGAGGTAAAGTTTGTTTTTTTTTTGTAGGGGGTAATCTCTGGAACTATTGAACCGATTGAAAAAATTGTTTTACAAATAAAAAGTTACACCACTATCCCTGAGTAACATAGGCTATAATTAATTTTGATAAAACCATTTTTTATTTCAATATTTGTAAATTTAGTCGAACAAAATTCTTAGGTTAGGCCTAGGTCCAGGTCATTCATTACCATAGCAACCAATGGAATACAAAATAGATAAAACAGCTGTTTGCTCTAATATTTCCATTAGCAGCTGATTTCAAACTTTGAAGCAATTATTTGATTTTCTAACTTTTAGGTTAGGTTCTTATTAAAGTGTAGACCTGAGTCTAACCTTTATTTTATTATAACTGCGGTTATAAAATATATGAAATAATTTGTATTGAACATTTAACATTATTTACCATCTTAGCTTGTGGTTATTATTAATCCTACACCTTTATTATACAGAAAACATAACATGATGAAACATGTGTGTAAAAGGGTTGGCGTGCAAAGCACTCAGGGGTTCCCTGTAGTAATCTATAATATTAGTGTTTTACAATGGAGATTAATGTAATATTCTTAAAGGTAGTTTCAAAACTCTTTCCTTACTAGGTGAAATAAAAATTAAAGAACCATGATCACCTGAATTAAATCTAACAAGAAAAGACACTAACACAAAAATTTTCCTGGCATAAAATAACAGGCCTTCATTGAAACTGTACATAGGCTCACAAACAAATACTTCTGGAGGTTGTTTTCTTCTTAGACGTTCGGATAATTTGTCTGCACATCAAGCGTACGTTCACCGATCAAACACTTAATGACTAATAACTCCTGAACGACGTAAAATGTTTTAATGTAAGAACGAATGTCGCCTCTTTGTAACAGGTGGCATTAATGTCTGCTAATGGTTCGTAAAAAAAAAAACTCGCGGAACGTGGTTTGGTTACAGCATTCTATAAATAGGGACATGTGAGCTAAATGGCCCTCGGTGATAAAACAGGAATCATCGTAAACTTTAATAACGCTCGTTTTGTAAATGTTTTTCTTTTATCAAATGAAGTCACTTTTATTATTGGATTCTCACTAGGCCTATTCATCGTTGATTTCATGACATACATAATCTGTTAGTAAACTTTGAGTTTGACGAGTGAGAAGGAATTATTTTAAAATAATAATAATAACAATACCCTAATTCTCACACACATACATTAAATGATTAAATGTGTTTCAATGACAAAGTCATCATCCTCAGTGATACATTAGCTACAAGTAAAAACTTATAACTCAGTTATAGTTACTAGTCATAAGTTTTTAGTTGTATTTCGTGTATCACTGAGGATGACGACTTTGTCATTGAAACTCGTTTGATCATTAAACGTATGTGTGTTGTAACGTGCTGCGCTTACACAAGCCGTTTACAAACAAATTTATTAATAAAAAAATTTAAAAAATAAAAATAATTAATTTTGACAAATTTTTTCTAAGTTGATTTTAATAAAAAAAATAACCTTTACTTGCATAACAATTATTTATAATATCCTACCTTCAATCCAAATACTTTACTTATTTAATTATTAATTCAAAATATTACAACACATTATTCCCTTAATCATCACAAAAACAATCAAACATAACCCCAAAATTGAAGTTAGGTTATGTTGTAGTCAGATCTGTGTCTATCACAGTTGACTATCAAATCTCTGTTACGCATTAATTTATCACATCTGTGCGTACAGTTAGTTGGCTACAAAATGGACTCGTCTGGAGGCTTGGCATCTATGTCTCTGCACATAGAAACCTTTGCCGCCAAACGTATCACGTTCACCAACGACCGACGCCATTTTATATTACTTATGAAATACACTGAAGTTAATTTTCTAATTGCAAGGTTCGATTTACCATAAAGTACTTCTGGAAAGGAGGAAACTCAAATTAAGAAGGCATAGTAGTTGGCATTAATATTTTAATGTGTCATCTTAGTTTGTTAAAACATACAAATAAATAAATGAACTATATTGGCAAATCATTACCACGCTTACCAAACTCAGACACTCAAACATACATACTAATTATTAATCATTTTATTCTAAACCTATAACGACTTATTTTATTAAAATATTCAAATGCAGACTTAGTTAAACTTAAATTATTACTTACGAATCTTTATTTTATAGTGCACTTTTGAAATGAATTTAAAAAGAGAAAAAACTTACAACACTTTTGAAATTAATTTAAAACAAAAACCCCATTACTTTTTAGTTCGTAGCACTCTAGCCTCGTCGTATTTGATTCACTTAAACACTCGTTGAAAGATTCTCATGTGAAAATGTTCAAGTTACACCACGCCATTACTCAAAACTTTCAAGTTAATTCTTTTGTACTACATCACGCACAAATTTATATTGTTTTATAAAAAAGTGCACGGCACTGTCTCTACTTTCGTTAAAACATTATTTAACGGTAATTATACCTCAACTACCGCTAAATGCTACATTGTGAATACATTTCACAAGACTGCCTGCCAACAGGTCTACACTCTATCAAATCTGTTGCACAATTGAGATGGAGGCTTCTTGGCTGTTAGCGTCCTTTTTATCTATATGATGTCATATCACGTGATGAAAGCCAGGGGACCGCAAATATGTCTCCCTACATCGACTTATGATTAGTACCAACATCTCAGACCAAAATTCTGTCTCTGTTTGTCACAACACCATAGATGAATCGCACATACTACCAACATAATATATCAAGTTTAGTTCCTTCAATGTCTGTAATAGTCTTTTAATATTTATTAATCATGGGCTAGAAATTTAGTGAATCACTTCTTCAACCTTCCTCAACACTGTTCAATATTTTTGTATTTTACAATCGTGAATTACAATTTAATAGTTTAAACAAGATTGAATTCAAATTTGAAATAAGACTTTAAGTAAGATTTATTGTTTTATGTTATTTATTAGAAACGTCTGCATTTCCCTTTGAATTTCTATGTTTATTATTTTTTATGAAATTACTAAGTTTTTTAAAATAGGCTAAATGTCCAAAATTTACATTGTGACCCCCTTTACATTATACCCTTATTTAAATGTTTAAAATCCCTGAAACTCACATATATTACAGTGTGAGAATTAGGGTATTATTATTATTATTTTTAAAAACATAATCTGTAAAAAATAACTTTAGGTCAAAACACTTACTCATATTCAGTTTACTCTACAATTTCCTTTACAATAAAAAAATAATTTTTATTTATATTTGATGTGCCAGAACCCCTAAAATTCATACTGTTTTTTTCTATCCATACAAATAAATAAAATTGAAGTGTCTGTCTGTGATTTCTAAATTAAAGTTTTTTTTCTAAACTCATATGGTTATTCACACATTACCAAAACCTAAACACACATTTAAAAGTTGGTTGTCTGTCTGTCTGGGCTAATCTTTGGAATGGCAATTTTGATGAAACTTTCATCAACATGTAGAGGACTTTTCAGAGAATATTTTAGGCTACTTTTTATTCCGAAAATATTAATTTAAAATTATTGTAAAAAAATTGAAAAAATTATGGATTTTTGGCAAAAATATTGTTTATATTGTGTGTCTATCTATGTCTTACATTATGTACAGGTCACAGCTACCCCCACCACTCTACTTAGATCCAAGTGCCTTTGTCCTAATCAATCATCATTTCTATATAATTCCCTAATGAAAAAATTGTAAAAGTTATGAACAAAATTATGGATTTTGTGGTTTGCATTGGCATCACCATATGTCATCGCAGGGATAGAGCCCCTAGTCTATACTAATATTATAAAGAGGTAAAATTTGTTTGTTTGTATGTAGTGGGGGTAATCTCTGGAACTACTGAACCGATTGAAACAATAGTTTTACTAATAAAAAGCTACACTATCCCTGAGTAACATAGGCTATAATTCATTTTGATAAAAAACATTTTCTATTTCACTATTTCTAAATTTTGTCGGAAAAAATTCTTAGGTTAGACTGATGAATTACCATAGCAACCAATTGAATAAAATAACAGATAAAACCGCTGTTTGCTCTAATTTTCATTAACCTCTGATTTCACACTTTGAATAAGCAACTATTTTTATGTTTCTATCTTTTAGATTAGGTTTTTATTAAAGTGTAGACCTGACCTTTGCTGGTCCTTTTAACCTTTATTATAACTGCTGTAATAAAATATACGATATAATTTGATTTCAACAGTTAAAGGTCTGCTGTAGTGGCAGCCATCTTGGATTTTTATCCCATAAGAGCAATGTTAAATTTCAAACCATTTATTTCGTTTATTTTTTATCATAAAATTGTTTGCAAGGTCTCATTTTAAGCACAGTCACAATACGCATCCGTCTTGCAATTTACATTTTTTTTAAATGCTTTTGATTTTTTTGACATTTTGTAAGTACAAAGTTTGAATTTTTTTCCTAACACAATAAGATATTAATAACAAAAAATAATTTGCAAGAAGGATCCGAAATTTTATAAAGAATATTCAGTTTTTTTTCAACACTCAATTACAAAAGATAGACTTATAAAATGGTATGAAATGAGGCAATGTCAGCGCAAGAAATTGCACTGTTTAGATAGGGATATAGTGAGAGGCGTTTGCGTTCCGGTGGATTTCTCGTTTACTGGAGCAGACCCTTAACATTATTTACCATCTTAGCTTTGGGGTTATTATTAATCCTACACCTTTATTATAAAGAAAACATAACATGATTATGTGTATAGAAGGTTAAAACGGGGTTAGGAGCATGCAGGGGTTTCTCCTAGTTTTTAATAATTTTCACCATCATATTATGTTCACATGTAGGCTGATTAAAAGCTGTTTTAATTATATTTCAAACAGGTAAGTAGACATTTGTAGAACATTAACATCAGTTTATTTCTTCATCATAGTTTTTATATAGATGGCCTAAAATCTCTGAAAAGATTTAGAATGTAAAATATGAAGACTTTTGTTATGTTTTAATGTTTTTTGAAAACTTTATACTCTCATGTGTTTGACTTGGCCTTGTTCAATTGGTTGTGTCTACTAACAGATGATTAATGTGTAATTAAATGTGTGAGTGAAATCTTCTAGGTGCGTAACTTGGGATATGGAAAAAAGACTTGTCTGGATTCGCCTGCGAGAAAGTCTGACCTGCACAAGCCTTTAGGCCTTTATCCTTGCCATAAAATGGGAGGCAATCAGGTTTGTCTTATTTGTAATTTTACCAACCAGAAACTTTTCATTGTTGTCGTTTTGTGAACGGTGTTTGAAAAGAAATATTAATATTTAAATAAACTTTCACCCGGCGAATTGGTGTTACGATTCGTTTGATTGAAATAAAATTGAACTCGTTACTACCACAAGTGCAACTGTAGTACCTTGAATTTGTATTCCACTCTCTGTTTCTAACATTTAGATCTAAATCTTTCAAAACTATACTTCCTACATTTGAATATCTTCAAAATTAGGAAAATTATAAATTGATTAAGAATAGGCTTACCACATTTTGTTCTATGTTACTGAGGACACGTCAAGTTAAATACTAAAGTAGTTTTCTTAATGAGTCCACACAAAATTTCATGAAAAAACATATTAATTTAAATGTAAAATAGAATAGGTTAGAGTAATGAACAGACGTTTTAAAGCTTAGCTCATTTTTTGCAGTATGAAAGGCCAAAACGGCTTCTTTAGCGGAAATATCTAAATCAATCTGTAATTTTCATTAAAGAATCTATCCAAATTTGTTAGCGTAGATGCCGCAACAGCCTTTTTCCATATCTACGTGATCTTCAATGTGTTCCCGGCCCATGTGCGGTGTTGAAAAAACAGCACCACAAAGTTTAGATGACACTTTCTCATTATAAGTATAAATTTATACTCATTTTTAAGTTTTTCATTAAATACTGTAGAGTCCCGCTATTCCGAAACAGAGTTCAGAAAAAATACCAATTTTTTAAACGTAAAAACGGGAGAAATTAAAAAGATGTTTGAGAAAAACGTACATTTATTGTTATCAAATAAGTTAAATAGGGACATACGTAGAGCCTAAGCATGATGGAAACGCCTGAAACCAAATTGGAATGAAAAATGGTTTTGTTTCCTTCACGTTTTCCATCCGTTTTGCAGGAAGGAAGCTACCGCAATAAAGCTTCCGGGTCTGATAGAAAGAAGGAAGGATTAGGTACAACAGCTAGGCACTAGTAGTGTTGTTGCCACTTGCGTTCATCCGTTTTCGTTTGCGGCCATTTTGTGAGCTTACCGTTAGAGATACGGAAAAAATCAAGGATACAATTTTGTTGAAAATCAAATTTGCTACTCGCATAATGTTGTTAGTTTTTAAATTCGACTTACGGTTAAGCCACAAACTGGCTTTGGAAAAACGCTTACAGTGAGAGAATCGATGCGGCCGCCGTTTTTATTTAATTTAAGGTGTGAAAAATAGGAAAACGGTGTATATACATCGCTTGGCCTAGGAATAAGGAACATTTATGCAAAAAAATCATCACAATCGGTCAAGGCGTTTGTCTGTAATCATGAGGCAGACACACAGACGAAATGCCGAACAGATGAGCTAAAACGGAGACCTCGCTTCGCTTGGTCAATTATTATTATTTAAAATACCCTATCAGCTAAAGGTGAAGTGCACAAATACTAAAAGTAAATACGAGTACATATACTTTTACATAACGACAACAAAAAAAAGTTTCTGGTTATAATATTAATGATTTATCTAGCATTACAGAGCAGCTGCTGGAACATTGACAAACAGGAATGCCATTGCGACTACTTTTATTTTGACTGTTTCTTAAATTTAATGTCTTTTTTGTTTGACTTTACCCGCACAGATAGGGAATAAATGGTCCAGCTATTGCATCGATTCTGCTTGCAAACCGGAAGATTTAGAGAAACCGGTTGGACTTTGGCCTTGTCACGAGCAAGGCGGTAACCAGGTAAACTCGACACAATAAACTCGGTTCGTTTGTTATGCTTTTGGAGTTGGACCGGTTGGATCATGAGTGCATTTTCATTGTTTTATTTTTGCTTGGCATTAACATCTCAGCATAAATTTCATACCCATCTACTTCGTACCCATTTTGCACAGTTTGGTCGGGATCGTTTCATATATATTGTTTTTGTTTGTTTTGATTTTTAGAGTTTGTATTTACAGATCATTTAATGTTAAGCATTTATAGACTCGCCTGTAAACAGGATGTATTAAGTTTTCCTTTCCATCCAATATACAGGGTGAACTAAAAGTCTGGAGACACCCCTGTAACTTTTGAGTGAGTAATTGGAAAAAACCAAACTCAGGTAATGTTTACTAGGTACAAAGATGTATTTTTTTACCCACAAGACAATGTTGTTACCATTTCCGAAATGGGAAATTTTGAGGGCAGCTCAAAAATTTTAAATGCCTTGTAACCCCTCATTTTAAAAGTATTGCTACAAAAATGTAAATGACGAAAACTAGAGGTCTCTGTATTATGCCTATCTAAAGTTATTTACGGTTAAAGACGAGAATGATGAGTAATTCTAACAGTCAGTGATTGGTGAAGGATGTACTTTTTTATGTATGGGGAAACTTTGTCCCCGTTTAAAAAATTGGAAATATTGGGGGCAGCTCAAAATTTTAACCTGCAAACCCCTGTCATGTGACCATTCATTTTAAAGGTATTAACAAAAGAAAACTTACAATGCAAATCATTTACACTGTAATACGTTCTCACTAAGTTAACCCTCCCCATGGCAGACTGCCCAAAGTGACGTTCTCTCAGGCAAGATGGAACCATTTTGAACCTATGCGAGAATTTGCATATTCGGTTATTTAATACACTTAAAATCATCCAATCATAATAAAACCGGCACCGTTGGAAAGAAAATCAATTAAACTTTAATTTTTGTATTTAAAACTTTTTTGTAAAACGTATATTTACATACGTAATCATCGTTTTAAAATATGCAGATCTGGTTACAGCTGTTTCCGCGCGCGAATTTGCATACAATTGTACTGTTATTTCCTACTTCTTACACGTCCAAGACCATCTACAGAAGTATTTCTATCGAGATTATAAAGATACCATTGGATTAGTCAAGATTTTATCTTTCTTCCAATCAGATGTCACTATTTTACACGATTTATGACGAAGATTTCTATAAACCCTTGCGATTGGACAGTTTTCAACCAATGAAACAGCAAATTTGTCAACCGAGATAACGCCTACAATATCATATGTTTTGACACATTTCTTTTCACCATTATGTAGAGTTTGATCTTTCTAACGGTGGCAAGTAAACTAGAAATAACCAGTTTTTTGTTTGTCTAGACAGCAGTGAAAAGTACATAATTAGGACAATCTGTTGAGACCATCTAGCGCGTGGGTTCCCAAGATATTCATATGACGCTTCCTGCGACCGGCGACTTTTCATTACATTTTGTTATTCAAATAAAGATAACTCAAACACTTTTGTGAACTAAGGAAAGACAAGTATACCGTTCTTTTCTTTGATTTATCCTCTACACTTTGTTATAATAATATTTCATTTTGGGGCAAAGCATATATTAGTAAATTACGTTTTAAACTAGGCCTAGTTTTGTTAGCAATCGTGTATTTGGAACATAAAACCTGGTTTTTCAAAATAAGAAATTTGAAATTGATAAATGTTTTTATACTGTTCTATTTAGAACTAAATTACAAAACTTTTTACGCTTACGAAAAAATTTTGTTTACTACTTGTTGTGTAGGCCTAAAGTTGAACTTTTTCCTTTCGTTACTGAACATTTTTTGTTTTTTGAGCTAATAACTTTTACAATTTTACATCAATAAATTTTTTAATTGCATATATGAATTCTTTGAACCTTTCTCTACAAAAAAGTTACAGAACACTTTTATATTGGGATAGAATTACTATTTCTGGCGAATTTTTAAAACAATGCTTGCAAAACACTAAAAACCGGCTTCCCAATTTTAGTTTTAACCTCGCCACTTCTAGTGTTAACTTCATGACAAAGTAGAAGAAAGATGTTTCCTAGGACAAAACTGGCAAGAGACTAATAAAAGACTGGAAAAATACTCAACTAGTGATAAGACTTGGGTAACAATAGCTCAGACTAGCCAAAGTCCACTTGGAATGAAACCACCCATTTGTTTTTCCTAAAAATAGAATATCTTTTGACTGTTGTAATTTGTAGTAGGGTTGAGATAGAGGTCTCAAATTTGCACTGTTAGTTTTCTTTTGTTAATACCTTTAAAACGAATGGGCACATGACAGGGGTTTGTGTACACAAATTTCGAGCAGCCCCAATGTTTCCAATTTTTGAAACGGGATCAAAGTTTCCCCATTTATTAAAAGTTCATCCTATACCTAATATTGGATTTGGCTCTTCATCAATCACTCACTAAAAAGTTAGAAGGACTTGAATCATTCTCGTCTTTAACCTTAAATAACTTTAGATAGGAATAAGACAGAGATCTCTAGTTTTCTTGTACCAATGCCTTTAAAATTGGGGGTCACATGGCAGGGGTTTGTATTTTAAATTTTTAAGCTGCCCCCAAAATTTTCCATTTTGGAAATGGTAACAGCATTGTCTTAATCGTAAAAAAATACATCTTTATACCTAGTAAACATTACCTGAGTTTGGTTTTTTTTCCAATTACTCACTCAAGAGTCATAGAGGTGTCTCCCAGACTTTTAGTTCACCCTGTGTAAAATTAACTTTTATTTTAAAATTTTTGAATTAATCTTAGAAATCTAAAATTCTGTGTTATCTAAATTCTTTCAGGTAAAGTGCTACTGAAATAATGCAATTTACAACATTGACTTTAAACCCCAAAACTAATCTTAAGCTAATTATGGTATAAAGTTTAACTTTTATTTATAAAAATGAATCAATATTTTTCCAAATAAACATATTGGTTGAGTAAAAGTAGCCTACTCTATTTTATGTCATACTAAAATAAGTACCTTCAAGAGAACACTTTACAATATATTTTATTTATAAAATGTTTTTTGAGTACAGTAAAACCCTGGTTAAACGAACTCAGGTCAACTGAATCCCGGGTTATCGAAAAGGTCTCCGGAAACTAGGGATGTGTCGATACCAGATTTTTCGATTCTCGATACCGATACTTTGAAAAATCGATTCTCGATTCCCGATACCAATACCTAAAAAAAAAAACTGCGAAAAAAAATAAATACCGTAAAATGACAAATGTCCGCAAAGAATACGACGTCCGAATATTATTAGCGCTAATTTTAAAAAACGCCTGTGTTAAAAATAATTTAAGTACCACAGTAAATGCCCGCAAAAAATCGATGCCCGAATATAATTAGTACCAATTTTATGAACTACCATTGGTGAAATGTTATTAAAAATAAAATGACGATTGTCCGCAAAAGAATACGACGTCCGAATATTATTAGCTCTAATTTTATAAAACACGGCAACCAAACGCAATTTAATATACAACAGCGTATGTCCGCGAAAAAACCTACTCCCGAAAACAATCTAATGTCCGCATAAGAAAATACAATTAACCTAGTCCAATGAAAACACGTGAGAGTTTCAGTAACGAAATAGCAGAATGCGTTGCAATTTAAAATAAAACAAGTTTTTAATTATTCGGAATAATATTTTTTACGACCGACTAGGATTGCGTTACTCGGAATATCATATGTTTTGTTTCTGAACGTTCAATTCGGATAAGTTCAGAAATAATTGGAACTTCAATCATCGAAAATTTGATTCGAAGGCGTCCCGCCGAAGTCTGAACAACTTGTTAGAACAAAGTACTGTAATATCAAGTTAATAACGCTGTGTGTAAATACTTACAGTATTCAGTTTTAGTGCAGTGTTTTATTCATTTATTTTTATTAAATTTAAATATTGTGTCGATTTGTTCGGGTAATTAAATTGTGCAGGCCTACTCACTTACGAAGGGCTGCCAAGCGCTCGGCTGACTCAACAGCCGCCGCTGTTCCGTTGAGCGCCCGAACTCCCTGAAATCTACAACTCAGCTGATTATGGGAGTAAAAACCTTTAAATTCGGAATTACGTGCACGACGTGCAGTACTGTAATGTACTTATTTATTTACAGTACATTTCCGCTTTCTGATAATCGACACTATACTGAATTAACATGTTAATTTGATTAAGTTTAGTTAGTTGAGGATACAGTATGTGGAAACTTAACCGGAGTAGGCTAGTCTTTTCAGCAATGATATCGAAGTGTGGCAATATTTTATAATAGACGTTGAAAGTGATGGACTTTTGTCTGTAATTTAACTTAGCTGAATACTTGTATTTAATTATCTGTACATAACATACTTAATCATTTCAGTATTCAAATTAAATCTTATACTTTACTCTTAAATTATTGTTAAATTCCTTGAATAATAAATTGAACCGATTTAACTCTAGAACCGGGAACAAAAAAAAAAAAAAATGGAACCGACCCATCTCTAAAGAAAAAGTAAAACAAAGGAATTCCTTCCGGACTCCCATAAAAATCATAAATCATGGGTAAGTAAGTCCCAACAAGTTTTACCCGACTTCAAACAAATAAAATTATTGCTTTAAAGTTTAAATACTTTTGTTACCGATCTATAAAATGTGTTATTTTTCTTCACAATACACACCCTAATTCTATAGACACGATAACAAACGAATCCATAAGTGTTTGACCTTGAGCCTACTCTAGACTTCTTGTGTACAAATAACAGCCTACGCATGAATAAAAATAAAACAATAAGCGTTTACTTATGAAAGGAAACAATTGCCTAAAACATTTTACTGGGGAAAATGTCCACTTACATAAAATTAATAATGTTTTACATTTTCCCTACTAATATTTATTGTTAAATGCTGAATTGAGTTAAAATACAGAGAATGCGATTGCAAATACCGGAGATTACATTCACGGAGTCTATACGAGAACGGGCAGTTCTGACAACTGAGTATCTCGTGGTATCGGTATCGAGTTTCGGCTATCGATTCTCGATACCGATACCAAAGCTAAAGTATCGGTGGTATCGAGAATCGGTATCGAGAATCGACCCATCCCTACCAGAAACCAAAAATAATAACCCTATTGTGTGTACAATATTTAATTTTAGTGTTTTTAATCAAAATTAGAACAATTTTGTACAACTTAAACATCTATTAAAAATTAAGTAGCGGTTTTAAAATAATGTGCCAATGTCAAACTTTGAATTCAGTTTTCTCAGAATTCGAAAAATGTTTGTCGCCCTTTCCTTTGATGTTGGGCCGCCAATTTTCTAAGAATCAAACCGCGAAATATGCAAACTATGTATTCCTTTTCACACGTTTATTTATTTACACAGAGTAAGTAAAACTTTATTTTTAACATTTTACACACAAAAAGTAGGTTAAAAATATGGAAAAATGAAATCTCCGGATGGTCCTGTCAAAGTCGGTAGAGAGGGTTCCAC
The DNA here is from genome assembly GCA_018207615.1 of Philaenus spumarius. Lineage (NCBI taxonomy): Eukaryota > Metazoa > Arthropoda > Insecta > Hemiptera > Aphrophoridae > Philaenus > Philaenus spumarius. Next base: position 340,232 of record JAGFPH010000959.1, read on the forward strand.
TTTAGCAACGCTGCTATCTCTATCTCCTTACGAACAATTCACACTGACATTGCCTATGCACGCTATGCCCTCTACATATCGTAAGCATACACCTGGTAAGCGATTTTTTATAAACATAATCGCTAAGTATCTACCGACGCATGTACACTCGCCTTTTTTTCTTCCTCTCTAGGCGCCAAATCGACTTCCAAACCACGTGTTCTTTGTTTTGATTAAGTTACATAGCCTGGCAATGTGAATGCACATAGCGAGTATCGCGGGCATAGCATGCGTCCGCGGACGGACACTATGTTAGGTGTGTGTAGGCCTTAAGACCATGACACACACGTTTATAGGGATACAAGAAACAAACAATAATTACTGAGTTTTTTGAATGAGTAATTCCTACGAATACTGTATATTACTGTACCGTAATCCTAAAAATGAAATTTTAACTTAAATAAAGAACATAAGTGTAGCCTATAAAGAGATTATTGAATTCGTTTGACTTTCAAAACTGTAGTGTTAGATGTTCATGGCTTAACCAAAAAAAAATATTACACAAAATGGCTTAATTTTAGTTTGGTTAACCAGGATTTTACTGTATATAAATAAGTAAGGAAAGGAACTTACACATCCTGTTTTATAAAACATAATTAGCTCATTATACTGTCTAGAAGTACCTACAATTTAGTCGGCCGTAATTAGAAATTCATTACCTATCTGTGATTTTTTACATGGAATATAATTACAAAGAATAACAAAGTGTCTATAAACTAAAATTGACTATCCAAAAATTGTGTTTCTTATCAGTAAAACAAAAAGCTTTAGTTTTAATTAATGTTTTTAATAATAAATGCACACTTCATGTTCACTTACAAAATGTTGATGTGAACATTTTTTTTTAAATTTAGTTCCAAATCATATATTTAATGTGGCCTAAAGACAGTCACTTTAATAAAACAATTTTCTTATTAATATAACGGTAACAACTTCAGTCGAGAACGGAGATCTTCACATTTTTTACTACACTTATCTGGAACTGCCATCGCAAATGTGTTTACCAAAAAATGTCATTCAAATTATGTATAACTTCAAGAACTATCACATTTGTAATATGTGTAGGCTGCTTTTAAACAATGGGTATTTTTTAAACAGAAAATATAATGTAGAAACATTTTTACATTTACGCATTATTTTGTTTTTCAAAATCTACCTAGTATTCCATTAACCTACTTCTTTTTAAAAAAATTTTGGTTTTGGTAATCTCCTTTGGAAATAGTTAATGTTTCCTGGTTTCTTTTTCGCTTAACAAATTAAATTAACCTAACCTGTTACGGTAGTAGTAAAAAAAGTGACTAAATTTACAGGACTAACGTATGACTAACGAAATGGTGGTCGGAAATAATACATGAAAATAAGATTAAACTGCTTCAAATACACATTTGTAGTGAAATAACAAATGTAATGGTTTTTGCAAAAGTGTATTGATTTCATAAAAATTGTTTTACAAAAGTTAGACTAAACAAAAATGAAAGAGATTGACAGATATTCTAGGCTAAGGTGCACGGGTGTTTTAGCTCTGTTTCTAGCATTATTTTTGAATTGATTTTAAACTGTGTTTGGAGTTTAAGTTTGTGATATTCACTAAGTGAACTTTGGTTTGAGCGGTAATATTAATTATGTTTTGTTATAGATCTGTGCTTAAACTGTACCGTATTTCATTTTTCTTGCAAGTGTAGGCCTATTCAAGTTAGGCCTAAGCAATTTTTTTATAAATCAACCCTATCCCTTGAAAGTGAAAATAACACATCAATGGCTTCAAGGATGAGGTTAAAACTCTTACCTTATACCAAACAGTATTTCATTTTTCTTACAAGTATAGGCCTAGTCAAGTTAAATGCTTTTTTTTATAAATCAATCCTATCTTTTGAAAGTGAAAATTATACATCAATGACTTCAAGGATGAGGTTAAAACTCTTACCTTATATCAAACAAAACAAGAAGAAAATTGTATGAGTAGGCCTACAAGTCAATAGATAAGAATACTGTTAACAGTGGATAACGGTATTCTTAATCTACTTTGTTTTTGTTTTTTTATCTAGGCGTAGCTCAACATATAAATATAAACATTTAAAACAGATAAGCCTATCTCAACGGGCATCTAGCGATTAAATACATAAAGAATACCTATAGGTGTTGTGTGGCTAGATGTCTTAGTTAAGGTACAGCGCAATTTTTTTTAAAGGCGGCCAAAATGCTGCCCACGCGAGCGCTTGAAGGTTAATATGTTGCGTGTAATATACAGGGTGGAAAAAAGTCTGGAAACGGTTTAGTATTTCGTACGTAAAGAAAATTTAAAGGTAGATGTGACTGAGGAGCCTACTCTATGTAAGAATACTATTTTATTCAGATTTCAAAAAATGTATCCGCTGCTGTCTTGGATCTGCCATTTTGAATGTAACTTTGTTTTTTTTTTTAAATGTGAGGGTGGTCATGTGATACATTATTTCGATGTAGAATTTCAAGAGAAAACAACGGTGAAATTTGCACATCCATATCTTTAACCGATTAAAAATTGCAGCAAAAAAACAACGAAATCGTGTTTTCCTATTTTGCTGTACCTACTATTTTTTTTCTCACTAGAACGTAATAATTATGTACATTTCAACTGTCGTCTAGACAGACAAAAAACCGGTTATTTCTGGATTATTTCTCACCATTACAAAATTCAGACTTTGCTGTACAAAATGGTGTAAATAAATCTGTCAAAACATTTGATATGGTAGGCGTAAAATCACTTGACAAATGGGCTGTTTCATTGGTTGAGAAACTGTCCAATCGCAAGGGTTTACAGTAATTCTTGGAAGAAATACTATTTTTATAGTGACATCTGATTGGAAGGTACCAACAGAAAGATAAAATCTTGACGAATCCAATGGTATCGTTATAATACCCAAAGAAATATTAGTGTATATGGTTTTGAACGTTGAAGAAGTGGGAAATAACAGTACAATTGTATGCAGATTCGCGCACGGAAAGAGCTGTAGACCGATGTGCATATTTTAAAACTATGATTACGTATGTAAATATATGTTTTACAAAAAATTTGTAAATACAAAAATTAAAGTTTAATTCATTTCCTTTCCAATTGTGCCAGTTTTATTACGATTGGATGATTCTAAGTGGGTTAAACTATCGATTATGCAAATTTTCGCTAATGTTCGAAATTGTTGCGTTCTGCGCCTGAGAGAGGGTTATAAATGATCCTTTGACAGTTCCAGGGTTAGTGCCATTTTGATTTTTTCTAAATTAATTTCGAGTGGTTCAACCAAATATAGTTGTGTGGCATATCGTTTGAAAGCTTATTTGATTCTGAATCCAAAAAGAAGAATAATTAATATTAAAACAAAAACATAGTACAGCAAAATCGGAAAACACGACTTTTTGGTTTTTGCCCGACGTTTTTAATCGGTTAAAGATATCTATGTGCAAATTTCACCGTTGGTTTTTTCTTGAAACTCTACATTGAAATGATGTATCACATAACCATCTTCACATTTAAAAAAACAAAGTTACATCCAAAATGGCGGATACATTTTTTTAAATCTTAATAAAATAGTATTTTTACACACAGTAGGTTCCTCGATCTTCCTTCAAATTTTCTTTATATACAAAATATTAAACCGTTTTCAGAGTTTTTCTCCATCCTGTATGTATTTGAATGTAATACATAGTTTTGTAACAATTTTTTAAAGTTTAATTTTTTAAGTTTTTGGTTTGAGTGCGAGTGCTGAGCGCATGAAGTTGTGTGAGTATGTAATAACGATTCCATCCCACTTGATGTGGTGTTCAGCACATTTTTTTTACTAAATGGAATCGCTCCCTCCGCCCCTCCTCTGGAACCATGTGATGAATGAGGGTATAAAGGTATTAAGTTGTGTGTATGATTTGCATTGGGTGAGTTTGGTTTTAACCCCTTCATTATTTTTCTTATTGAAAATAAGTTAACATAACTTAGTATATATATCTTGTGTTGCAAAACAGGATAGGGAGGCGAGGGGTTAATAATTTCAAATGTAAAGGTAGGTCATGTAATACACCATTGCAAAGCATATTAAAAGAGAAACAGAATGGTTCGAACTAGAGCTTATTATCTTTGCTTTGTTTTAAAGTAATGGACAAACAAAGTTCAGGTTGTTGAGGGTTCTAATTTTATTAATAAGGTTAAAGATAACCTTTATAATGTCGATGTTTGTTTTTTTTTTTCAAAAAATTCAAATACAAACTACTAAAAATCTTACCAAGGCGATAGCTTTATGCTTTATAGTCATATTTTAAAAGGTATGATGTTTTAACACCCCTCCAAAATCATAGACAGTTAAATATGTCAACAAATGTGTCCTGTTATGCAACACAAGATTTTTGTTAACCTTCTGTCCGGACCGACGTCCGCTTGATGGATGGGTGGGGCTTAAACCCGCCCAATGTCCGCTCCTGCACTCGCCGAGCACTCATCTCCTCAGTACCCTCCTGTCTGCCACTGGTCTAAAATATATATAAACATATTCAGACAAATATTTATAATTGTAACAGATATCTTGAATTCAAAATGTGCTGTTTTATTGGTTGAAAACTGTCCAATTGCAAGGATTTACAGAAACCTTTACGTTTTCGAAACTATAAGAGTGACGTCTGTTTGGAAGGCAGTTTTAGAAAATTCAAATCTTGACGAATCCAAAGGTACCTTTATATTATTGTCAAAATATTTCTGTCGAGCGATATCGAGCTTTAGAGAAGTGACAAAGTTGAGTAGTTTCTTTGTATTTTCATGCGCCAAAAGCTTTACAGAAAACTACAATTTTAAAACGATGATTAATAGAGCCAGGATGGTTAGGCATTAATAACACTTAAAATAGGCAGGCAAAAAAGGCAGAAGGAAACAATAAAAGGCATAATATATTTTAGCAACTAATAAACAATTAATTCAGATAACTTACATTTTACCGGTTACACATTACCACAAGGTATTTCTTTAAATTGTCTGTTGGTTAGACTTTGTCTTCTGTCAGAAAGAACTGGCAGCACACACGCACAGTCAAGTTGTTGGTGGGAGTAGGCTAAACAACCAAAGCTTGACTCTGTCCCTACCATACAGCACTCTTATATGCCTACTGCATAGTTTCAACCTATACGACTACAAGGACAACAATAGAAGGAACCTTTTTTCCTAAAAATTGGAAACAGTTCATTATATGTCTCTCTCTTTCTCCCTCCCTTTTCCGTGGTTACTGAAACAGGAAAAGGCTAGAGTCTAACAGATGTACAGCGGATGTGAAGCGATCCTGGTTCAGAGTTACGGTGTCCACAACTATAAACACTCCTAATTTGTAAGAAATATACATCTGTCAGAGAATTTGGTTTCATAGAACAAGTTTCAGACTTATTCCCGTTCCACTCTGGACACGTTTTACTGTACAAACATTATTCAATTTACTTGCAAAAGGCAAAAATAGGCTTTTATAATTCAAATATGCAGAAAGAGCTTAAAAAGGTTAAAAAGGCATTTTGCCAAACATCTGGGCTTTAATGATTACATATGTAAATATACGTTTCAGAAAAAAATTGTGAATACAAAAATTAAAGTTTAAATCATTTCCTTTCCAACGGTTTTTGTTTTATTGCGATTATATGATTTTTAGTGTCCCATAATAATTTGGTGTCCCAGGGACAGAGGGTCCTCATCCGGACGAGGAACAAGGGTCTGGACAGAAGGTTGACTTATTTTCAATAACAAAAATAATGAAGAGGGTTAAAAGGACTTTATGAATGTAATTAATATTCTTTCCTTGTTTATGAGGCGTGCCCAGTGAAATCCTGCTAGCTGAGAGATTGTTTTCAATTTTTCAGTTTAATTGTTTATTAGTTTCTCTTTCTTTGATTAAAAATGGTTAGGCCTACTCATGAAATTCTTGGATTTTATAGCCTTAGTCTTCTATAACCTAACAATAGATGACCAAGTATAAAGTATATTTTATGCAGTAACTTCCAGACAAATTAAGTTCACTGAATAATTTTGAAATTCTTTACAATTATTGTTTGAAAATAAGAATGTAATTTTTCTGTCTTAGTAAACGATTAGCTTATTTAACCTAAAAAATAATGCCCATACCATGATTTTGTACAACTAATTTAATTCTGTATACATGATATTATAGTATTTATTTGACTACACTTCCTTTTTCTTTAACCGGTGTTTTCTTGTTTTGCAGTATTGGATGTTGAGTAAAACAGGTGAAATAAGACGAGACGAAGCTTGCCTAGACTACGCTGGACAAGATGTCATACTCTATCCATGTCATGGGTCTCAGGGTAACCAGTTGTGGCAGTATAAATCAGAGGCAAGTAAATCAGTTTTTAAGCAATCCCATACAAACTCACCCTCAAAAGTATTACAAGTATCGGAGAAATGAGGCCGAGGGTTAAGTCCATTCAGATCGGAAGCGTTCAACTTATAAAGATACGAGGGTCGTTCAATAAAGCCTTAGAAAAAGATGCAAAATCAAAGTATTTTTGGTAGCTTTGTTTTATTTTTCAAAATAATCTCCTTTTAACTCTATAAGTTTTTCTAAACATTTTTCCAACTTTCTTAACCCTAGAACTGGCGGCTTTAACAAAAATGGATTTTCTGGCGTGTGCAAGCATTTTTTCAAAAATTCGCCAAAAATAGTAAATGAACCCCAATCCAAAAGTGTTCCATAGCTTTTTTTTAAGAGAAAGATTCAAAGAATTTATACATGCCAGTAAAAAAATGATAGATGTAAAATTTACAAAGTTATTAGCTCAAGTAAAAAAAAATGTTCAGTTACAAAAAATGATCAAGTTCAAATTTTTTATTTTTATTACACCAGTTTTTATGTTCCAACTACAAGGGTGCTAACAAAACAAGGCCTGGTTTAAAACGTAACTTAATTTAGGAATATTTGATTTGACCAAAAATGAAATATTATAACTAAGTGTAGAGAATAAATCAAAGAAAAGAACGGTATACTTGTCTTTTCTTAGTTCACTAAAGTGTTTGAAATATCTTTAGTTGAATAACAAAATGAGGTCAATCCAATAAAACTTATCGGGTGTAAAAAAAACAAAAAGTCCGTTGGGATTTACCGTGAGAATCAAATGGGCCAAACAGTCCCATTCGATCATGGTCTGGGACGTTGAATAAGTGGGAAATAACAGTACAATTGTATATGAATCCACGCGTGGAATCAGGTTTACAGAAATCTACAATTTTAAAACGACGATTACACATGTAAATATACGTTTTAGAAAGAAATTGTAAATACAAAAATTAAAAATTGAAACATTACCTTTCCAATGGTGTTTGTCTTTTTGAGATTGAAAGATTTTTAGTGGGTCAAATATTCAATACAATCACTCGTTACAAATATGTTGGAGTGACGGTACATTATGTACCGTCTGCCGGTTCTAGGGTTAACACGTCCAAAAATTAAAATTTCAGAGGGTCCTCAAAATAAGCATCTCTGTTTGTGAGATGACTTCTTCGTTCTGCCCGAACCGTTGTCTGCCGAACCATTTTTTCAAGTTTGGAAATAAGAAAAGTCACTGTGGGCCCTGGCGAATAAGGTGGATGTTGTAAACAATTCAAACTACAATTCCACGATTTTAGCCATTGAAAGTGCACAGGTATGAGGCCGTGCATTGTCTTGATGAAAGAGGACTTTTTCAATGAAGGCGTTTAGTTTTGATTTCTTCACTAAACCAGTGCAGTAGCGATGTATAATACTCTTCAGTTATTGTTTTTCATTATATAGAATTTATTGTGTTGCCTTGGACTGTTAATTATATCGTTATAATTACCTTGTAGTAGTTGTCTTCAGTCCTTAATTGTAGATTATAGCTACAGCGCTGTTTCGCCGAACACAGACAAAATCGGAGTAAAACTCGTCGTATGGATTTAATAAAAATGTTTGTGGCCACATTATTGCGTCGTTCATGTCCAGCTGCAGGTAGGACAGAGCTCAAATTACACAGAACACTTAACTAATGAGAACCATAATTACACCAACAAAAAAACACTAATTTACAAATTTTGCACAAAGTCAATAAAGGGACTACAATGGATATATTGGAAGAGTTTCAGATATATAAAGAATACAAAAATAATCCAGATAACATGTTGAACGACAAGTTGAACTTCTCTTCCAACCCTATATACGACATAATCGCCAAAGTCAAGCAAACATAACAAAACAAATAGATCCACCATTCGTTCAAACTTTCAACTTAATTATCAGAACATAATGATAACCTATGTCCACATCTAGTGTCCTTCCTGCAGCTGGACATGAACGACGCAATAATGTGGTCACAAACATTTTTATTAAATTCATACAACGAGTTTTACTCCGATTTTGTGTGTGTTAGTGTTATGTGTTCGTGTATGTGTTAGTACAAGCCTGACGAAGCTGAAGTGTTCGGCAAAACAGCGCTGTAGCTATAATCTACAATTAAGGACTGAAGACAACTAATACAAGGTAATTATAACGATATTGTTTTTCCCTTTTCCAAGTAACCGATGTAAATAATTCCTCTTGCATCCCAAAAAACTGCGGCCACAACCTTTCCATCCGATTTCACTGTCTTTGTATCAGGGCCGTTTTTAACCTCACTAGCGCCCTAGGCACTTCAAACAATTGCGCCCCTCATACCTGATTTATACGAGGGGGGGTTGAGGGGGGGTCTGGGAGGTATGGAATACTAATAAAATAATAGGGAGTCCAAAAAACCCAGAAGAGCATTTCTTTTTGAGTTCTTGATTTGCCAGTTTTGGTTCGGGAGGGAATTTCCCTTAAAGCCTCGGCTACGATACGAGCGGTGAGCGGCGGGCGGTGGGCGGCGAGCGTTACTAGCAAATTTCCTGAGCGGCGGACGTGGCTACGATACAAGCGGCAACATTCCCACAGTCAACGAGATGATGTCACTCGAGAAACTAGTGCTGACGGAAATACTTAGTGAGAAACCAGTATTTATAGGAAAATCACAATATAGGACTACTATATCTTTAACCGTAGACTTAAGTGATATTTCCTTTGGTCCAGAAATTCAGGTGTAACCCTAGTAGAGAATATTTTAAAAATATATACTTCCTGTGAAAATAACAATGTTAAACAGTCCCACAACAGAAAGTTTAAATCCTTTATGAGGTTTAAAAAATGCCAAATAACAGAATGCCAAATTCCAAAATTATAACCGCACAATTTAGAATCTTTTTTGTTTACCGTCGGATTTTCTTGAAATTTGGACTTTAACATAAATTCAGGTGTAACCCGGGGAGGGAGTAATTTTTAAATATATGCTTCCTGTGAAAATAACAATGGCAAGTAGTCCCATAACAGAAAGTTTTAATCCATTGGTGTTGTTTATTCCATAATTCATGGTGTTTAAAGAATAAATAAACCCTTGAACCGAATACGAAATTCCGAAAGTATACTCACAAAAATTAGCATCTTTTTTGTTTACCGTCGGATTTTCTTGAAACTTGGACTTTAACATAAATTCAGGTATAACCCGAGGAGGGAGTAATTTTAAAATATATATGCTTCCTGTGAAAATAACAATGGTAAGTAGTCCCATAACAGATAGTTTTAATCCATTGGTGTTGTTTAATCCATAATTCATGGTGTTTAACGAATAAATAAACTCTTGAACCGAATACAAAATTCCGAAAGTATACTCACAAAAATTAGCATCTTTTTTGTTTGCCGTCGGATTTTCTTGAAATTTTGTATATAAGTGGTCGTTAGTATGCCATGAACGTATACGTATAAAAAATACTGAATTTTGTCTTTTTAACCAATGTCATATGTTTGTTGAAAGTAAAGAAACCCATGAGCGTCGGGCGCCAGTCGAAAAATTATCTAACTGATTTGATCCTGAGCGGAGAGCGTTAGCTAACGCACATCCGCCGATTGTATCGTAGCCAGCCAACTGTGTTTAACAAGGAAACTCCATCAGTTAGATAATTTTCGTGCGCCGCTTGCACCTGCTACTGCCGCCCGCCGCTCACCGCTCGTATCGTAGCAGAGGCTTAACTCTCTTTCTTTCCGTTGGCTCTTATCATTACTATTCTTTTGATTTTGTTGGAGAGTCAGAGAGTATTACCATTATCCACCACCTATGGACCCGGCGTGTCCCGGACTGGCAACCGGCAGTCGTAAGGAGTTTCATGGCCTAAACATTCTTCTTCATAAATGATAATGAGTTACCTTACGGGCATCATTTTCCGCCTTCTTTATTTTTTTTTTCGTATTCAAAATTTGGCGCCCCAAATCCTTTGCGCCCCTAGGCACGTGCCTGGCGTGCCTATTCGGAAAAGAGGCCCTGCTTTGTATTCTTTAGAGCCCGTTCGCCTTAAAAAAAACCCACTGTTTTGGCTGTTCCTTTGTCAGACGTGTAGTAGTGAATCCATGTTTCGTCCACGGTTATGTATCGACGCAGAAACTCATCCGTATTGCGACGAAAACTCATCAAGTTAGCCTCAGAATCAACCACACGATTGCATTTATTCTCCTCTCTGAGCAAACGCGGCACCCATCTTGCTCAAACTTTTTTCACACCCAGTTTTTCGTGTAAAATTTTAAATACAGTACCTATAGTAGTATGTCTGTCGCCTCAACTATCTCGTACACTTTAAATCGCTGATTGCTTAACATCATACTATTGATTTTATCGATTACTTCGGGTGTAGTCACCCGATACCTGCTACCTCTACTTGATACCTTTCTTGCTGAAAATTGATTAGTTATTTAAAACGAAAAATCACCCTCCAAAAACATTGAAAATGTGTACATTTCGTTCTTTAGTTTAAAAAAATTGTGTGTCTGGATAAAGTGTTGGATTTATTTAAATAACCTTATAGTGTTTTAGTTCAAATGTTGTAAGAATGTAATTTATACTCATAACTTGAGATGATATCTCAATATGAGAATTTCAAATAGCTTTAAGCAATCCCATACAAACTCGCCCTCAAAAGTATTACAAGACAATCTGGAGAAATAAGGCCGAGGGTTAAGTCCATTCAGATCGGAAGCATTTAATTTATAAAGATAATAATAAAAACATGTAGAATAAACGAGGGTTGTTCAATAAATCCTTTAAAAAAATACAAAAACAAAGTATGCGTTTGTTTTTTTCTTTCAAAACTCTTGATTGAAACAGTTTTTTGTTATTCACACCAACCTCTATGCAAGTTCCCACAATAACAAAAATAAAAACCAGGAATAAGAGCATAAGACTGTATGGATGACGTTTAAGGAATAACCAAAATGTTCAAATAATCGTTGCAATCATCAGTTGAATCGTGTTTAATAGATCGGCAATTGGCAATCAAAACTGACTGAGTTTCAGCGTTGACTTTTTCTTCAGAATAAAAACTCTTAACTTTCAAAACATATTAAATATTTTTTTGTCACCAAACTAAGCTCCTAATAAAAATTTCTTGAAATCATCATAAAGCCACGGGCCACAAAAATGTCATGACGGGGCAAGGTTAAAAATCTCTAGCCTACAATATAGTAAACTAATCGGGACGGATCACTGTTCGGTTTAGCGGGAATTCGGAATAGGCGGATTTCATGAATAATATCAACGTATTGACTTGTTAAGGCGTAAATTAAATGCGGGGACATCTGCTAGTGTCAGTTCTATACAGTGTTGATAGGCTCAGAGGAGATGAACGCTCAAACTGAACTCATATCACACGTAGAAATGCTCTTGACCTCGCTCTATTATGTAGGTTTTCATCATCCGCAGTTAATTCTTTCTGTTGCTTTATGATTCTGTTCTCTTCTAAAAATGGAAGGAAAGGGATAGGTTGTTCAAACTATCCGTTTTGTCATCCTGCAGTCTGTCCGTTAATTCCACATTATCTTTAAAAAAAGATCAAGATCGAGAAAAATGGATGAAAGCAACTGGCAGGTGGCATCAACACTACTAGTGCCTAGCTGTTGTATCTTTCCTTCTTTCTGAAGGACCCTGTATCCGTTTCACCAGAAGCTTATTCCAGCAGCTTCCTTCTCCCTTCTTGCAAAACATAAAGAAAAAAACTAGCTTTCATTCCAATTTGATTTCAGGCGTTTTCATCAAGCTTAGGCTCTATGTATGTCTCTATTTAACTTATTTGTATAACAATGTACATTTTTTCACGAACGTCTTTTTAATTTCTCCTGTTTTTATGTTAAAAAAATCAATATTTTTCTGAACTCTGTTCGGAATGGGCGGGTTTTCGGAATAGCCGGACTCTACTGTAATTTATGATGGCGGTTTCAGCCATTTTCAAGTTGTTTCCCTTTTTCATTTGTAAAACCTTTCATGCACAATCCAAGAGTAGTTCTTTTCTATAAGGTGTAACCCGAAAGGCCAACTATCCCAATTACAAATTTTGAGCGATGCTCGCTTACCCTGTCCTTTAGAAAACAATGTTGTCTTTTCTATTCTTATTGTTGTACATTGTTGTATTACAGTCAGAGCTAAGTTTGCGTACGATTGTGTTTCAAACTAAACATTTTCATTTCAATTTCAGACGAAACAGATACAGCACGGTAGCAGTAAAAAATGCCTTGCGATCTCCGAAAACAAACAAAAACTACTGATGGAAGAGTGCAACGCTTCCATTCCGCAGCAGCAGTGGACTTTCGACAACTACGATCCGTCCAAACTATAGTTGCTGAATGTGTACTGTGAACCGTTACATTCCGTCGAGTGAACGAAAAGACGTTTACAAACACGACATGGCACAATTTCTAGTTTATGTTTGCAGGTTAATTGCTGAAATATTGTTTTTTTACTGAGAAAAGTAACTTGTGCAGTTACAGAATGAAAATGACGAGTCATTTAAAAATAATAATTTAGTTTTGCATATTTAGATTTATTTAGTGGTAAACAAATGCAATAATTATTTGATAAACACTAGGTCCAAAATAACAATCAACAATGTGAGCCTTTTTTTTTATAATTAAGAAAAAGCCTGCTGTTTTACAGAAATAATTCCATTGAGAATAAAATAAATTGAACATAAACGTAATTACAGAAAAGTGCCATGTATTGTTAAATTGTTGGACGTTACAAATAAAACAATTTAAAATGTAAAAGAACCACCATAACCTAAAAACAGAACTAAAAAAACCAGTGATGCTTTCTACAAATATCTTTTCAAAATATGTGTGACTTTTTTTATGTGACAAGGTGTATTTTAAGCTCAAAAACTGTGTATTTAAAGGGACGTTTAAATAATGTACATAAAATTCATATCAACATGGTATAATATAATGAATGTTATACTCCAAGTACATTTCGAATCAAGATTTTTTTAAAAAATTATGTTAAAATTTATCAGACTCTATTACGTTGATTTTGAGGTTATTTTTATAATCACATAAATGTTAATGTTATTATGTGAAACTAACCTTATGTTGTTATTTTTTTTTTTTTTTTTAATATTAAATCATATAGTAAATAAAGTTAAATTTTGAAAAACAGTTGAAACTGTGATATCAGTTAGTTTTTCAAGTAAATATTGTAGCCTACTTGATCAAAAAAACCCCTCTTATGCATATCAACCGATTTTTCAAAACAACATATCCTGCTTATGTGTGTTTTTTTTTAATGCCCAATTGTTTATAAGTATAAGGACTTGTTATTTATATTTAAGATTTATAAGAAGGGCAAAGATTTATTCGCTGTATTCCTTATTTTTGTGTTGAACAAATTTATTTCTGTTTTGTAAAGATTGAAGAGAATTTTATTAAGATAATTATTGAAAATTTTCAGAGTGTTTTATATACCCTGGAAACGGTTTGAAACGGATTTCCGGCCGTTTGAAGGTTTTTTGAAGTCCTAGATGTATATCTACGTGTATTTATCACAACTCTAGCGTGTTCAAAGATTGTACATAAAATAGTGAAATTAATTAATTATAACTTTTAATAAGCTATTGTTTTCAACAATTTAAATGTTAATAACAAACAAATTTGTAAAGTTTTATTGAAATTTATAACTACAAAATAATTGGAAAATTAAAATGTATTTATTTTCAGTGTGGATGTTTTCCTCTGCGCTCCTGATTTTGTTCTTTTCCAGTGTAAATATAAGATATTCAGACAATTGCAAAAATAAACATGGAAGGACTGAGCTGCTGCGAGAGCTTAAAACGATAATTATTGAATAAACTTAAGTGATGTTTATAGATTGCCACACCTAAGTTACAAAACTGATTTTGACAAACTGACATTATACAGAAGAGTCCCGCTATTTCGAAAATCCGCCTAATCCGCGAGTTCAGAAAAAATACCGTCTTTTTTAACCCTAGAACCGGCGGCTTTAACAAAAATGGATTTTTTTGGCGTGTGCAAGCATTTTTTCAAAAATTCGCCAAAAATAGTAAATGAACCCAAATTCAAAAGTGTTCCATAGCTTTTTTGTAGAGAAAGGTTCACAGAATTTATATATGCCAGTAAAAAAAATGAATGATAAAATTTACAAAGTTATTAGCTCAAGAAACAAAAAAATGTTCAGTTACGAAAAATAAAAGTTCAACTTTAGGTGTAGATAAAAAGTAGTAAACATTTTTTATAATTTTTTCCATAAATGTAAAAAAGTTTAGTAATTTAGTTCTAAATAGAACTGTATAAAAACATTTATCAATTTTAAATTTCTTATTTTGAAAACACCAGTTTTTATGTTCCAACTACAAGGATGCTAACAAAACTAGGCCTGGTTTAAAACGTAATTTAGGAATATTTTATTTGCGCAAAAATGAAATATTATTATAACAAAGTGTAGAGAATAAATCAAAGAATTGAACATACTTGTAAATTATTATTTCATAAAATTGAAATCTGCTCAAAGGTTTACAGACAATTCCATATCTTTGGAACTATACAAGTGACTTTTGAATTAATGGCAGTTTTACAAAGTTAAAATCATAACGAATCCAAAGGTATCTCTACATTATTCTCAAAATATCCCGGTCGAGGGCAATTCAGCTTTAAAGAAGTAACAAAATAGAGTATAATTGCTTCGTATTTCACGACGCACGGCAAAATGTGTACAGAAAACTAAAATTTTTAAGCGATGATTACATATGTAAATGTACATTTTAGAAAGAAATGTTAAATACATAAATTATAGTTTTAAACATTACCTTTCCAATGGGGTTTGTCTTTTTGAGATTGGAAGATTTTTAGTGGGTCAAATATTCAATACAATCACGTGTTACAAATGTGTTGTCATGATCGCACGTTTTGTGCGATCTTCCGGTTCCAGGGTTAAACATAAAACAGGAGAAATTAAAAAGAGGTTCGTGAAAAAACGTACATTTATTGTTATACAAATAAGTTAAATAGAGACATACATAGCTAAGCTTGATGAAAATGCCTGAAAACAAATTGGAAAGAAAGCTGGTTTTGTTTCCTTCACGTTTTCCATCCGTTTTGTAGGAAGGAAGCTACCGCAATAAGCTTCGGGTGAAACGGATACCGGGTCGTTCAGAAAGAAGGAAGGATTAGATACAACAGCTAGGCACTAGTAGTGTTGTTGCCACCTGCCAGTTGCTTTCATCCGTTTTTCTCCTTCGTTTTCGTTATCTCGATGGAATTTTTTTTTCTTGATCATTTTTCAAGATAATACAGTACATACTAAAGGACAGACTGTGGGATGACAAAACGGACAGTTTGAACAATGTATCCCTTCCCTTCCATTTTTAGAAGAAAACAAAATCATAACGCAACAGAAGGAAATAACCCCAGATGATGTAAACCTACGCTATAGCGAGGTCAAGAGCATTTGCCCCATCTACATGTGATATGAGTTCAGTTTGAGCGTTCACCTCCTCCGAGCCGATCAACGCTGTGTAGAACAGACACTAGCAGATGTCCCCGCACTTAATTTACGCCTTAACAAGTCAATACATTGCTCATCTTGGTAGTAAAGGTATGATCAATGTTAGTAACATCGAAACCTGATCACAACAAAATATTATATGCTAGCAACGTAAAGTGAATATTTATTTGCCTGAGATTGAGCAGGAAGATAATATTTTGCTATATAGTATGACAGATTCCAAGATAACTTTCTGGAGAAAGAAGCAAGTGAAAATATGATATTTTTCTTTTAAGGTGTGGAATATTCATGTCATTTGGTTTTATAGTTATTCTGCCAGAGCGTTTTGAAGAAAGGATTGCATCCCAAAAACCTGTAAATGCTCAAAACACGTTCCTGCAAATGTTATTGGCACACTTTGATTCCACTTATGCATATCTATAATTTAAACTGACTTCTGGTGCAAAATCGTGAATTTCATAGATTTCCTAGGTACAGGGGTTTTTACTCACAATTTTTCCAGTGACGGAAAGTTGGGGTAAATTTTCACTTCTAAAACCCCTACTTTTACATTTCTTTGGTGAGTTTAATTGTGCAGATAATGTGCTTACTTTTATAAGAAAAGTACACATGTGTATATGTAACTATTTTTGTACTTGTTTATAGTACACACCAAATTTTAGAGAATTGTACTATTTTAAGCAACAACTTGACAAAATTTCTCTTACTTAGTCAATAGCCTGTATCAGAAAATTAAATCCTCGGTAAAAGACTGTAAACCTAAACACATTTTAATTATGTAGGCCTAAATAAGAAAGTTGTTTACATTTTAATTATTACTATTCTCTTAAATAGTATAATACTATTAAAGCCCTGCAAAAAAGTAATAATTAATTTATTTTTGCAGGGATTTAAATAAAATGAGGTCCAACTTTGAAAAATAATATTAATAAATAAGGATGCCTTACTTATCTCTACCACTCGGCAATCAGCATTGCTCAATGATAAGTTTTGTGAGTGAGATCGTTTATAGAATTGTGTTAAAAACCAAAATAAGTTTAATCACTAAATATGGTCCAAATTATATCATGTTTGGTCTCATTTTTATTACAACAATTTCATTAATATGTGTTAACTCATGCTGAAAAAGTTAATAATATAAAAGTAGCGCTAGTTTTTGAACTTTCTGGAACATCGGTCTCTTATTTATAGTCATTCGCAGCGCTCGCTGAACATTAAATTCGTACCGCAAGGTCTGGTGAATCCAAGTTGTCCCATTTCGATTTTCAAGTTGGAACTCATGGTAGTGTGTGGATGTCTTGAGGTTTTTCGATTGTCGATTGGCGGACGTAAAATTCTGAACCGAGTGTGATTGAGGGAGTGGATGGTCCAGTGCAACGTTAAAACAAAACGTAAAAAAGTAATAGAAAGCAGTACCGGAACAGCGTTTTGGCACCAGTAAACCCCTACCTAGGTTCCATGTGAGACTACTGTACTGTAGAAGCATTTTTGAAATACATTCAGGTCCATAATCAAAAGTATCAACTCAATCTGTTAAGTCCTTCTTTTATTTCCTTCCATAAGCATGCTGTGTATATTCTGGAAGCAATGGTGAGTCAATTTATTATAATATACAATTATTGTATTGTCTGCTTTTTTTATGAAATTATTGATATAGCCTATTAGTATAATATGTACAACTTTATTCTTAAAGTACCTTGTACATTGTTTAGACAAAAAAAGCATGTCCAACACCTAAAAAGTGTTTTGAATTGAAAATATACTCAGCACTTGGAGTGTTAAGTAAGTGTCAAGCGTAAAATATGTCTACCTCCATAGGCCTAGTTGTAACTTTTTGGTCAAGTTCCCGATTTGTACAAATGGTAAGTAAAGATCTTTTTTCTTTTCAAAGATTGTTTCTGGCACACATAAAGTTCTGGTTTGATGAATTTTTTTATTATATGTACTGGTAATATATGTTTAAATTTCACTTAGTTGACATAAATACAATCTCAATCAATATGTTTGTTTCGTATAGTTTAAAAGCTGTTTCCATTTTCTTATTTGGTCACAAAGTTTTAACTTCATTATTTTTTGTTTGATAGCAATTAATTAGTTTGCAAGTTGAAATATATAGTATGAGCCCAGTTGTTGATTGTATTGAACACAATATGTGGAGAAAAGTAAATTAGTGGAAAAAAACAATTTTATTGTTTTATTTTTATAAGCTGTTATAAAAAAACAATATGCTGTACTTATTTTTTTACATTAATTTAACAATGTGATAGGCTTACATAAAATCACCCTTTGTCATTTTAGGTCAGCTATTAATATTAACATCTAAAACAACTTAGTTTAACTCAAAAATAAATAAATTAATAAGCCGTCGATTACGGTATCTATAAAATATTTGTACAGATCTAATTTCAAACTAGATATGTTTATTTTATTATTTATATAGTGTTTCTTTTTTATAATCAAGTTCAAGTTAAAATTTTAATATTATAATACACTACGTAGCCTTTGATTATGGATCTTCTAGATAAGCCACCTAATGCATTATTTTGTGAGAGCTTTTTGAAGCACAAGTTCAAGTACCGTAGTGTCAATGTTTCACGAAAGGATACGCTGATCTTCAAACTTTAAAAATGGTTGTTTTGTAGACGACTAGAATAAGCTACAGTCGACTTACCGTCACTAGACAGTAAATTGCCACTTTGACTTTGTTTTATGTGACATTTTTGTAATTTAAATTAAATCTGTAGATGGATTTTATAAATACAGTTATCAAGCTATTGATATTATTAAGTAACAAAATATACACAAAGTCATTGTATACGTATATTATTACAAAATCATTACAATATAAAATACAGTCTTAAACAAGAACCTTAACTTTAAAATGTGTACTAAAATGTTCTGACTTTTTATTTAGAGGTTGGTACATTAAAATATACTAAATAATGCAGGTTGCTTATCCTTATATATAATTCTGTATGCGAAATTTTTGATTCAAAATTGTGGGAATTAGGTAAATCGGAGGATGATGGGAGAGGTATCAAATTAAAGGTATCGATTCAAGGAACGAGGGAAAAATAAAAGTTTTTTCTAAAATTTAAAACTAAGGGGTTTTTGGGGTCCCCGAAAAATGCCCATAAGAAATACATGAGAATTTAAAAACATCTGTTTTGTTTAGATTAAAACATTTGGTATTAAATAAATACATTAAAAACATAAAACAGCTGTTCTGTAGTTTACATTAAAACATTTGGTATTAAATAAATAAATTAAAACAATAAAACAGCTGTTCTGTAAAATAATATGACAGTTAATGTAAATTATATTGTTAAATAAAATGTGCTACTTATTAACCTACTAGCTGACCCGTACGGCGTTGCCCATGGTGGTTGGTATTTTCAGTCTTTTTAACGTAATTGTATTCTTTTTAAGTGTTCAGTCAGTGAGTGGTATTTGGCTTTTATATATCTTAAATAATTAGCCCAATAATTGGTGTTTTAGTTCATTGTAGGCCTGACCTAAAATTATATTCAGTTTTTGATCCAAATCAGTTGTTGATCAAAATCAGCTGTTTTAAGCTTTTCATACAAACAGCTGTTTTTTGTGCCCCTGATAAAATCAAAAGAAATCTTTCTTCTTCTTCCTTAAGATTGACCTTCCATAAGATTAACATTGAAACTTTGAGGGCCACTGGGGCGTAGCCCTAATGTCCTAGGACTTCGGTAAATGGCCTAAAACCTTCCCAGGGTTAACCTGTGTTACTATGCAAAATTTCAAAGCAATCGGATGGACGGTTTGGTAACGCATAAAGGACAAACAGACAAACGTACAGACGGACATACATTGAATTTTATATATATAGATAAAAGATAAACGTTGACACACACATAGAAGAGAAACCTTATAAGTGTGATTTTTTTAATGTAGCGGACAGACGTAATGCAAATTGGCGATTAAGACGGGCTACACACTGAAGTGGCGTGGTGTATTAATTAACAGAGTATATTATTACACACATTCCGTGAAAAAATCATCAAGATACAATACATTTTAATTACTTTATTTATAAATTATTGTGATTAAATTTTTAGTATCGAAAACGTATATACTTTGCAAACAAAATTTACAATACATTTTAAAAATGTACATATCTTTTTATCAATATATTCGATTTTAAATATTAAAAAAGATTTGGATTCACAATAAAATTCTCTATAACTTATTACATTCACAACAAAATACATAATTCAAATAAAAGTCAAATAATACAAAATAAAAAAAAATATTGTTTACCATTTGACGAATTTGAAATAGTAATTTTTATAGGCCTAATCAGTAAGGCTGAGTTGCACCAACCGGGATCAAATACCTAGATCAGTAAATCCTGGATCAATTATTTGATCCAGGTATGGTGCAATATAAACCAATACAACTTTCCTAGATCCTGGATCAAATACAACTTTGATCCTAGATCAAAACTGATACTGGTTGGTGCAACTCAGCCTAAAGGTATTAACATTTGTTGCAACAATCTGATTTTTGTATATTATTATTATTATAGATGTGTTTTCTATATGTGGTTCAAATTTTATTATAATCTGTTAAATATTATTAAAGTTATTCAATTTTTACTGAAGACATGAACAAACAATTTTTCACCAAATAAAGATATCGGAAAGTTATTTTTATAGGCCTAATCAGTAAAGGTATTAAAATTTGTTGAAACAATCTGATTTTTTTATATTATTATTAAAGATATGTTTTCTATGTGTGGTTCAAATTTTATTAAAATCGGTTAAATATTATTAAAGTTATTCAATTTTTACTGAAGACATGAACAAACAATTTTTCACCTAATAAAGATATCGGAAAGTTATTTTTTATAGGCCTAATTAATAAAGGTATTAAAATTTGTTGTAACAATCTGATTTTTTATATTATTATTATAGATATGTTTTCTATATGTGGTATTCAAATTTTATTAAAATCTGTTAAATATTATTAAATTACAATTTTTTCACCAAATAAAGATATCGGAAAGTAATTTTTATAGGCCTAATCAGTGAAGGTATTAAAATTTGTTGTAACAATCTGATTTTTTAATATTATTATGATAGGTATGTTTTCTATATGTGGTTCAAATTTTATTGAACTCTATTAAATATTTCTAAAGTTATTCAATTTAAAACCTGTGGAACACAAATCAACCCTGAATTAAACACTGACGAAACAAAACAAACAATCCTGCCACATTGCCATATGCTATTGATTCTTGATGAAGGATCAAAGTTCCGAGAACCAGCTTAAATTGACCAATGCGTCTGTGCTGAACTACCAAATCCACAAGAATTTCCTACACTTCATAATATTGTCGTAAGGAATATGATACACGGACCATATTATGGTCAACGCAATAATAAATCTCCTTGCATGAAAAAAAAATTGTTGCACTAAGAAATACCCAAAAGAGTTTCTAGAGGAAACTGTAGAAAATAACAATGGATACCGCCGAAAAAATAATGGAATAGTTGCAAGAAAAGGTATCCACCAAGTTGATAGCCTAATAGAGATGTTGTCCCTTATAACAATTATATATTAACTTAAGTATAATACGCACATTTTGTAGAAATTTGTTCCACAGTTCGTTCTGTAAAGTATTTATTTAAGTACCACGTATATAAAGGTTATGATTCTGCATGCATAGATTTTGTAAGTAATGTTAATCATCCTAACAATGCAATAGTCTACCATAGAACTAAACGTTTTTCAAATATCGTCGGCTAAATTCTAATACCACTTATCTACATTTTTGTGTGTTTTGAATATCACTTTATTTTAGTAGCTTTTAATATACTGCACCTAATTCTAATACCACGTAAATGTAGTAATTTGGAAAATTCGTTTAAGGTTCTGCAGTACATAAATCTTGTCACTTTTCTCGCCCATAAGAATAATGTTACACTTGAACATTCGTACCACTGCCAATTTTAATCACACAGTTATGATTTACTGCTTATTTCAAAGATCACATTAACGCGGATGTTTCCCTTTTTTTTTTAAATCGCAATTTTTGGATAGTTTATGAAAAAAATGAGTTCAAGTTTGAAAACAATGTTTCAAGTTCTTGATTTTTTGTTGGTCAATGAAAACCGATATCGAAATTTTCAAAAAAGGAAAACATCCGTTATTTTATCTTCTATTTGGTAGAAAAAAAATGAATTTTCTAACTTATAAATTAAAGCAGATACAAGTGTTCAAAGGAAGTAATGTACCTAGACGTACGGTGTCGCTCTCGCGCGGATCATATAAGAACTACTCAGATGCGTATGTATGAATATAACTTTTACAGATAAAAGGCACTACTTTCAATAATGTCTGCAATATTACAACTCAAAAATTATCGAATTTAAATTATTCAACGAAAAAAACACGTAACTTATGAAAGTATCCTTAACTTACAAACTTTTTCTGAAATATATTTCTTTAAAGAAATATTATTACATACAAAAAATAATGTAATTGAAAACCTACTGTTGATGATACAAATTAAAACTTATTTCAAAATACTGATTTCTGATTGAATCCCCGTAAGTACATTCATGAAATATCCGACCAAGTTCAGTACTAGAGGTTATAGTTTATTGGTACTTTTCTCGGGAAATTAGGCGGGTGAGGGAAATGTCGGTGTTGCCAACTCGTGCTGTAGTTATTTCTACAACTTACACCCGTCAAGTAAAGGTTTTGAAGCTCAATAGTAGTGTTTTCTCTCGTGCTTACGAATCTGTCTACAGAGCATTGTGAAATAAAATTATATCACTGCCTTCTGAAAATGCTACTGATTCCAATGGTATGACTTTTTTATTTTTCAAACAGCAGCAAATAATAAATTAACAGAAGAATAAAAACCTAAATGGTAATTTAATTTAAAACCGCTGTGTAGGCCTATTGAATTTTTCACCATCCAATTTTTGTTTTTTTGGTCAGCAAGATTTCGTCTGCTGCAAAGTTGTAGAAAATCGTATGAATAAAAATTTTTATGAGATTCTTAGTTTAGTTATAAAATGCATAACTGTATGAATCAAGAACAAAGACACGCGGGCGCTCGGCGAAAACCGTAGCCGTAGCCTTGCGCAATGTTGCAAGTTGCTATTTTATAATCAAGAGTAAAAAACAAATAATTTTAATGTTTATAGATCATTTGCATTTCCTTTACATAGTTATTGTATGATGATAATACCATGATTTTTTTGTTTAAGCTATAATTCCGCTAATTTTTTTCTTACCGTAATACAATTCCAACAATGCTTTTTAATTAATCTATACTAATATTATAAAGAGGTAAAGTTTGTTTTTTTTTTTGTTAGTTTGTTTGTAAGCAGGGGGTAATCTCTGGCACTACTGAACCGATTGAAAAAATAGTTTTACTAATAAAAAGCTACACCATCTCTGAGTAACATATAGGCTATATTTCGATAAAAACCTTTTTTATTTCAATATTTGTAAATTTAGTCGGAAAAAATTCTTAGGTTAGGCCTAGAATGATAAACCAACACATTTATTTACATTTATTACCATAGCAACCAATCGAATAAAATAACAGATAATAGGTATAGCTGTTTGCACCAATATTTCCATTGACAGCTGATTTCAAAATTTAAAGCAATTATTTTTGTATTTCTAGCTTTTAGGTTAGGGTTTTAAAGTGTAGACCTGAGCCTTGCTGGTTCTTTTAACCATTATTATAACTGCCGTTATAAAATATAAGAAATTATTTGATTTGACCATTTATCATTATTTACAATCTTAGTTTTGAGGTTATCATTAATCGTACACCTTTATTATAAATAAAACATAACATATGTTTGTAGAAGGTTCCATTAAGGGGTGGCGTGCGGAGCACTCA
Source organism: Philaenus spumarius (assembly GCA_018207615.1). Lineage (NCBI taxonomy): Eukaryota > Metazoa > Arthropoda > Insecta > Hemiptera > Aphrophoridae > Philaenus > Philaenus spumarius. The sequence goes on from JAGFPH010000959.1 coordinate 364,032, forward strand.
GGGGTCTCCCCTAGTACCTTTACAAAGCGAACTACCGCATACCATGTGGGAATAAGAAACGTAGGGTACATTTAAATAATAAACGGGTATATATTAATAATTAGATTTTTGTAAGAAAGTATTTTAAGTCATTATTAATGTTGTTAATTATTAATTTTGTTGTTCATTTAACACCACCCGGGAAACACGTGTGGATTGAGGACACCATGGACGCGAACAACTTTACTATAAGCTGCAACAGTGCAAGGGTAGTGTTGCCAGTTAGTGCGTGGAGGTAGGCGAATCTCGACCTTCCGTCGCTTGACTAGTTCCATATCTGGCAACACCGCAATTTTTCTCACCCGCCTAATTTCATGGCCGCGAGTTTAGCCACTAGTTTTTCTAAGAAGTACTGTAAATTTATTCTTTGGACTAACAAAGGAATAAAAGTAGACAGTATATTAAAAGATGATTTATTTTGGAAAACTGAGATGGAAGAAAAATGAACTAAATTTACATGACATGTCTACTACTAGAAATTATTGATCCTAGACGTCGCAAAAGTATGTCCATTAGAGAACCCTCTCACATTTTAGAAGAACAGAAAAAGAAAAACCATGCTAACAAAAAAAAGGAAAACATCGTTAAAATAATTTAATTACCGTATATCTAAAATTCATCCAACATCTGTGATTCTGTGATGCTGAGAAACATGAAGGGCATACAATCAATTTATTTTTATTTTCTTCTTAATTTATCTTATTGGTCTAAATTTGTATTACCCACGCATCACAGGGTGCCCTAGGAATATCCCAAACACATCCTGAATATTTTCCTGATTTTAGTAGCCTACTTCCCTGATTTATGTTTTTCTAAATTTATTGAAGATACTTTAATAATTATTTGAGTTTTGAATTTCCATCTTTGAACTAGGCTAAGATGTGGCAATTACTTTTAGTTAGACAAACACAGTAAACAAAGACAAAGCAATAAATAACTGCCATTGAGCACCTAACAACGGTGAGGGTAGGCCTACAGCTGGTATAATTCTTTCCCTTTCAGTTTGCTTCAAAATAAATTTGTAAGAAATTTAAGTTAGATATAAATAGTATAATAAAAAATAATATAATTATGTAAATAAATTATTTTTGTAAGGCATATTTTTCCTTATTGTTGATTTAAAATTTGTTTGTATAAAATAAATATTTGGTTTGATTAACTGTAATTAGTTTTATTAGTTTGTATAAACATATTTATTTATTACTAGCTGACCCGGCAATGTTTCGCTATTGCTTAATTTGAAACTTTGAAAGACTGTAATTCGTATCCCTGAGGGCCGATGTAAATTATAATGGGATTCTGCTCATTGCTTGATTTACCTAACCTAAAATTATATTCAGTTTTTGATCCAAATCAGTTGTTGATCAAAATCAGCTGTTGATCAAAATCAGCTGTTTTAAGCTTTTCATACGAACAGCTGTT
>JAGFPH010000960.1:14570-80944 GCA_018207615.1 Philaenus spumarius
TCTATATTTTAGACTTATTTTTGTATGTAGAATCAGGTCCTGTATAGCCCATCACACATTTTTGTGACACCCTGTATATAAAAGCCAAAAATACCACTCACTGACTCATCACGAAATCTCAAAAACTATTGAACGGATTGGAACGAAATTTGGTATGTAGCTTCCTCTAGGGTCACAGATGCTCACTAAGAAAGGGTTTCAAAAAATTCCAAATCTTAGGGGAGTTTGGGGGGGGGCCAAAGTTACTAAATCACAATTTTTCCAAAACTACCAAACGGATTGGATGGAAATTTGGTATTTAGCTTCTTTTAGAGCCATAAGTGCTAACTAAGAAAGGGTTTTTAAAAATTCGAAATCTTAGGGGGGGCGTTTAGGTGGGTCAAATTTACTAAATCACGAACGCTCCAAAACTACCAAATGGATTGGAATGAAATTTGGTATGTAGCTTCCTGTAGGGCCATAGGTGCTCGCTAAGAAAGGGTTTCAAAAACTTCGAAATTTTAGGGGGTTTGGAGGTCAAAGTTACTAAAAATTCCTATAAAAATACATAGTATAATATATTTATTTATAAATTTTTTTGGTTTGATTTCTCTATCGATACATGCAAATCCGGATCAGGGCATCTATCTATGTATTTTGCTGCCCCGATCTATCTATTTACCATCATACTAATGAACGATTTTTCTAAACATGGTGAAATCTCATACAATATATTCTATTTATGAGATAGATATTGCAATTAAACAAAATATTTTACAGTTATAAGTCTTACGAAATTTTGTTGAAGGGTTTAAAATATTGGTAAATTGGATTTTTTATTTTGCCTACAGATTGGTCACGATTTCTTAAAATGTATATAGCATTGAAACAAGAAACCTGGCACAAATAACTTTAACTTCTCCCTCCCTCACTTTCACTTTCCTACTCACTGACCACAAGGCACTGGTGCATCAGTTGGGCTTATCATTTTGATGTTCTCATTACTCTAAACCCTTCTATTCCTGATACTCCCGTTCACTCTTTTATTGCGGAGGATAATATTGGAAAAATTGGGCAGCTTTCAGACAATGATCTCCAAAACTCTCAGTCTTCGTCAACAGAATAATGTTTGTCATCTGATACTGTTGAGTAAGATCATTGTTCCATTGTTCAAACCACCCAAAAATTTGGTAAAAAACGGCGAAAACATTTTTCTAATTCTAAGCATGCTAAAGCACATAGGGAGTCTGTCAAAAGATACAATGCAAAAAATCCCGCCGTAAATCGCGAGGCTGTCAAAAGATACAATTAAAAAAATCCTGCCGTGCATCGTGAAGCTTCCAAAAAGTAGTCAACAAAATCTCCAGATCAAAGTGGCTGCCGTTCAAAAATACAGTTCTAAAAGATGTCACATGAAGGTGCTTCCATGGTCTGAAAAATCAATGTCAGGGTTTCACTACAACTGCAACACCGACTATCACAAAACAGTTGAACTAGGTCCTATGACGACATGTAAATGGTGCATAGCTATGAAGTGGTATAAATGACATGGTTTAGAACCTACGATTCATATCCTTATGACACACAAAATTACCATCATTTGTCGCATTTATTTCGCCAAAATAATTATGTAATAGCGAAGCATTGCCGGGTCAGCTAGTTGCCTTATACAGCTAGCTTACTTACCTTATATATCTTGTAAATATAAACATCAAATTTTAACGTTGTTGGGTTAAACAAGGATTTTTAAATTGGTGGTTGGTTGCTATTCACTTTTTTAGCTTCCTTCTTCAGATTCTCTCTAAGAGGATTGTCACCCGCAACACAATCTTAAATGATGTGTTTTAAGTTTTCTGCAGCACACCCACATCTCATGCACAATGGTGAATCTGTCAAGTTAAAACTGTGGAGTTATTCCTGTGTTACTTTGTCCTGTCCTGGAGTAAGAGACAAACGTTTGGACCAGCTGTCTGTTCAGCTTCTTGTATATCTCCATCTACTTTGGTCTTTTAAGAATTTGTAAGAGTTATCTGCCGGTAGTGATTTTGCTCCAATTGATAATCCATTTTCCATTAAACTTACTTTTCTGTAGCATACGATGAGAGTTTCTGTTGTGAAACTAGAGGGCTGACTTTGCCACTTTATCAGATTTTTCATTTCCTGGTAATTATCAATTACCAGGGAACTTTTGGATGTGTTTAATTTTTGTTTTAGAAAATTCTTGTAACAGTTGATGGATGGATTGGGTAAATTTGTGGTAGAAAGAAGATGGTTTGTACCCTGCAATTACGCACAGAGATGCAAATCCTGTACGAATTACTAAACACTGTACACTACACTAACCTTAAATAATTCAATCATGCAGGAGAACCTGCATGCAATCATGCAGCGAATTTACAAAATTAAATTGATATGGTTTAGCGTTTCAACCAACTATTTGGGACATTGGTTTGCCCCTCAGCCTCCAGCCCCGCCTCACGCACTGCTTTGTGAGTTTGCACCTCGATCAGAAGCTGCTCCCACATGAATTTGAACTGGGTACTTTCATGTCTTATGTAATTTTACGTTTTTATCGATTTTGGGGGGACCAGATGGGTTAAAGGATGTGTAAAAAAAAACAAAATATGAAGGATAATCTCCTGTTTATTTTTTTAGATAAACCCCCAAAAAAGTATCATTCTAGTACCAAATCTCAAAAATATTTTACTTCCAGTCTAAAAACCAAGTACAGCATCTTTTTTTAACCCTCAAAGTGGCAGTCGGACGCAAATGAAACCTGCTCGAACCTTAGCGAGAATTTGCATATATTTGCATAATCGATAATTTAACCCACTTACAATAATCCAATCGTAATAAAACTGGCACCATTGGAAAGGAAATGAAATAAACTTTAATTTTTGTATTTTCAACTTTTTCGTAAAACGTATATTTACATATGTAATCATCGTTTTAAAATATGCATATTGTGTTACAGCTATTTCCTCGGGCGAATCTGCATACAATTGTACTGCTATTTCCCACTTCTTTAACGTTGAAATCCCCCTACTGAAGTATTTATATCGAGATTATAAAGCTACCATTGGATTCTTCAAGATTTTATCTTTCTAATGGTGCCTTCCAATCAGATGTCACTATTTTACTCAATTTATTCCTAGAATGGCTGTAAACCCTTGCGATTGGACAGGTTTTCAACCAATGAAGCAGCCCATTTGTCAACAGATAATACGTCTACTCTATCAAATGTTTTGACAGATGGTTTTACGCCATTTTGTAGAGAAAAGACTGACCTTTTTAACGGTTAGAACTAAACTAGAATAAACCAGTTTTTTTGTTTGTCTAGACAAAGAGAAAAGTACATGATTAGAGCGATCTGTTGTGACCGATTGCTCGGTCTCGTTCCCACGTAATGCAAAGCACCCTTCTTGTAAGTCGGCAAAATATCATTTGATTCATGTCATTTTGTTATTCAAATAAAGATAACTCGAACACTTTTGTGAACTAAGGAAAAACAATTATACCGTTCTTTTCTTTGATTTATCCTCTACACTTTGTTATAATAATATTTCATTTTTGGGCAAAGCATATATTAGTAAATTACATTTCAATCTAAGCCTAGGTTTGTTAGCAGTCGTGATTTGTAACATAAAAGCAGTTTTTTTCAAAATAAGAAATTTGAAATTGATAAATGTTTTTTTTTTATACAGTTCTATTTAGAACTAAATTACGAAACTTTTTTATGCTTACGAAAAAAATACAAAAAATTTTTACTACTTGTTATGTAGGCTTAAAGTTGAACTTTTTCCTTTCGTTACTGGACATTTTTTGTTTCCTGAGCTAATAACTTTTACAATTTCAAAAGAAACTAATGTTTAGTGGGATATTCGAATTCTTTGAAGTATCTTCTACAAAAAAGCTATTGAACACTTTTAGATTTCTGTTCATTTACTATTTTTGGCGAATTTTTAAAAATATGCTTGCAAAACGCTATAAACGGGCTGGCCAATTTTAGCTTTAACGATGCCACTTCTTTGGTTAATAACGAATTCTTCCGAGCGACTTAGAAAAGCAATGTCTGTACCGTATTAGACGTAAAATACAGTCGTTGGAGTGCGAACAAAATATGAATATGTATAACATTTTTAATGACAACCAAAACTTGTTCTGGGGACTATGATTGGTGCTCATTGACCACTCCCGACCTTAGGTATTATTATTAGAGCCACTGCAATAACTCATATTTCCTATGGAAATTCGCTAATAACTAACAAAACACATCCAAGATCTATATCTGACAGAACTTGGTCCCAGAGTAATTGGACTTACAGTGTTTAGGGGAGTGGCCTAACCAGTTTAGGAAGGAACTATTCCTTTAACTCTTTGCTCTTGGATGGCCAGTACTGCTGGCCATACGATATTCTCAGTCAGCTCTGAATATTTATCGAATTACACAAACTCATAGCTCGGATGGCCAGCCTGACTGGCCGCTTACGATACTGTTATCAGCTCTGCTGCCAACTTGACCTTGCGGCGTCAACAGCTCTGAGTTATTTTTTACTACAATCTGAAATGTTGTTAGTGGGTATTTATTTCTTGTTTAACAAAATCATGGGCTTTTAGTAACTCTTTTATTTTGCCATACAAAAAAGTAGATATAATATATTGTTATTGGTGAGTTTTTGGTTTAGCTGTAAATATAAAGTTACAATATATTTTAATGAATAAAATAAACCATTGCGTCCATTGTATACAACTTATCTAACATCATTTTTAGGTAATTTAAAATAAAAACAAAATCAAGTACTTGTTAACAAAACACACTCAAAAGCAGCAGCTGTAATAAACTAATTAACTTTTGTTCTAATAAATTACACTTCAAAATTTAAAAACATTAGCCTAGACCACCGCAACGTAAAACCAAACTGCTAGAAAGGTTATAATGTAACAAATATTGCTACGTTTTGATACAACACAGACCAGAAAAAAAGCGGGAATTAATTAGTTTAAGATTTGGACTCTAGATTTCATCACAATCCAGACAAAATTATACTACTAAAAATAAATTAATGCAGATCATTTGTGTGGCCAGTCCTGCTGGCCATCCGGGCATTCGAGAGATTTTAACTTGTCCAGTACTGCTGGACATTCGATCTGAGAGGAACACAACTTGCACCAGCAATTCATACTTGACAAAGAAATGGCTGTGGCCAGCACTACTGGCCATCCGAGCCCAGACTGAGGACTTGTATTAAAAATCCTACCAGAGTGCAAAGGGTTAAGTATTCTGGGCCCTTTGGTGAACCGACTGGTAAAATATCAACTTCTTTTTAGATTTGATAAAATTACCCTCCTGTAAAATTTCATTAAAAAAAAGTCAAATAAAATAGTTACGCGGCTGTGCTACTCAGACAGGCATGATGAAACATAGATTTAAGTTTTTATTTCTCTAATTATATTAAGTTAGAATGGTTCTAACCCAGCTCCATTATATTTTTACAGATGGTGGGTGAGCATCTGGTCAGATTGTATCTGCACTGGTACGTCAAGCCAAATGTTTCGCAGCGTACTCTGCATGAGGTCCAGAGATGAAGACGCCACTAGAGCTGAGGTTGTCAGGGACTCTGAATGCAGTGACTCTGCTAAACCAGCATTACACAGACCTTGTAATGAGACGGATAATATTACAGATTGTTCCAAACGATCTATAAAATCAAATAGTCCTTGCGGATCTAATACAAAGTAAGTAAATCTTTAAAAAATATATATAACTAATTCTCATAAAATCAGCTGTTACTTAGGTTACATTTTTTTCTGTAAATACTAAAAAGTACAGTACACTGTAGTAGACCTTATTTGGAGCTACTTGGAACCAATTAAAAAATGTTTAATCTTGTCCAACCTTTTCAAAGTTCATAGTAAGTTTTTTTTAAGTCTCATTGTGTAAGTTATCTTGAGATACAAATTTATTTTGAACCAGTTTAATTGCCCTTCAAATTTAAAACCATAGGGCACAGCCTAGGGAGTAAGTTGGAAAGGTGGTGCAAAAACAGAAATCTAGAAATTTAATATTAATACAAAATTAGGGTGAATCACCTAAATCAAGCTCAAAAGGAAAGGGATGGGCCTATCCTCCCTGCCGCTAAACAATTGTTTCTCATTAGATTTTTTGCGCAATCTTATGTAAAAAGTGTCCCATATATAATATCCGCATGTTGCCAGGGCATCAATGTGGTAACAAATTTTTTAAACAAATTGTAAAATTAGATTTTTACTTTCACGAAACAATTTATGTTCTAAGGCCATTTTAAGGAAACATGGCATCTTGAAAATTTTCTCTAAAGTTTGTTGTTTTCAAGATATCAAACATCTTAGGTTTGAAAAACGCAAAAATTACCATTTTCAACGTCCAAAACCACATTAAAAATTTGTACGCTGGCAAAGTTCTTACGTAATGTCTAACCTTCCCTGAACAATATCCCAAAGAGTTACTGGGAAATATTTTGTTCTGAACGTTTGATTTTTAATTGTTAACTCAGGGTTTGCATAGAGTGTACTGTGTCTCTCGCACTCACTTAAAGTATACACCAAAACATTCCCCTGGTTAACAATTAAAAAAAGAACCTTTAGAACTAAATATTTCCCAACAACTCTTCGTGATATTGTTAAAAGATGTATAAAGTTTACCTTAGAAGGTTGACAACATCCAAAATTGCAATTTTTAATATGGTTTTCGGATGTTGATATGGTAGTTTTTGCATTTTCCATACATGAAATAACTGATATTCTGAAAACTATTAATTTTAGAGAAACAATGCTAAGGACTTTTTTGTTTAAAGTGGCCCATTCAACCCAAAATAAATTGTTCCAAGAGGAAAAACTCAAATTTTACAATTTGTTTTAAAAAAATGTTACCGTATACAATTTTTTTATCACCCAAGACATCTGGAAAAATACAGGTATGTTTTAAGGGACTCTTTTTGCGCAAAGATTGTGCAAACAAATCAAATGAGAAACAAATTTCTAGTGGTAGGGAAGATAGGCCTTGGACTATGAAATGATGATGAGGAGTAGTGTGAACGCGTTAGGGTGGGGTGGCATAGTCAGTACCCTCACTGTAACTCTGAAGAAAGAAAGCGAAGAGAGGACTAGGTTCCTCATAAGCTCCTTGGACTAGGCAACAGCCTATGTCCTCTCTCTTCCATTCCAGTGACAGACTGTTTTGTTGTGACTGTGTCTATTGTGATCAAAGTTAATTTATATTGTTTGTGTGAAACCATTTTATTGGTTACGCTTACATTGCATTTATTTGGATTTATAAAACGTATAAAACTAGAGAGTTCCTATACATATTTTATTTTTCTACTATAGTCACGGTGACCATATTTTTACCAGTCAAAATCGGGACAAACCTACTGTTGCATAATGCCTATATATTTGTTTATACATATTTGTAAATTTGGAAAATAACGAACAAAAACACAATTTTACATTATTATTTATTATACTTTATTGCACAAGACTTTGAAATATTTATATAATGTACCTATTATACAACTCAGGTAAAGAATTATGAAAATTAGACTGTTTGAAAAAAAAATTTACATGTAATTAAGGGTCTAACAAGAAGGCTGGCTTTTGTTCCAATCATATTTTTCTGTAGAAGCCAAAGCTTTCAACAAGGTCTTGTTCTTCCTTACTTTATCATACATTTCTACGCATGAAAGATTACAGTTCATTTGAATTATTAAAAGTGCCTTTACGCATTCAATTGACATTTGACTCTTCTCGGACGTCCAAAAGTTGTTAATCAACGAAAAGGCCCGTTCTACTGAAGCATTAGTCCCTGGCAGAGAAAGCACAAATTCCAAGAACATCTTCAGGTTTGGAACTTTTATTTCATTCTTCCGCAAGTTTTCAAAAACAGTCAACCATCTTTGCTCTGTTGTCTTTTTCTGCGTTGCCCATTCTGTTAAGATATTTTCGGACAGTTGAGTGTTCAGCACGCTCAACTCGTTGAACAAATCATCAGAAGAAATGGGTGGTAATCTATTTTGGAAAATGGTATAGCTTTCCTCCAACTCCTCCCATGTCAATTTTTTCTTTAAATCTATCCAAGACAACTGGCTCAAGCTGTCAACGTTTGATTTCCAAAAGTCCAAATAGGTAATACAACGGTCATAAAAAGAACACGCTGTACTCTTAATGTCTTCCAAGACACTATTATGTCCTGCAGCACAGTTTTTCTTTTGAATCTCTTTAACTTTCATTGGTAAAAATGAAGATTCTTTTCTGTCCATCAAGTTTTTGCGCAAAATCAAATATTGATTTGATGCTTCTGTTGCTGATATTTTATCCCCCTCCATCTTTTTTACAGTTTCATTAAACACTCCAGCTACATTATGAAGAAACCAAAGCCAAAGTTCCCCATTTGGATCGTCAAAAAATGATTTCAACACTACTGGGGTGTTGGGTTGTGAAGAAAAGTATTGCTTAAGAGGCAGCATCATTTGTAGAACACGTTCCAATGCTGGTAGAAGTCTCAGCCATCTTGTGTTTGAATAAGACAAGAGGTTGCGGTACTCCACGTCAATAAATTCACACAGATCTTTCAATTCTGCCACTCGCACTGTGTATATTATATGGAAAAACTTAAATAGTTTCACAATAACAACTTCAGCATCAATAGGAAGTGAGTCAGCAGCGTTATTAATGCAATTATTGACTATGTGAGCCATGCAACCAATGCCAACTAAAGTTTTATCAGTACTAGCTGATAGTTTACAGAACAGGTTATTTGTTCCTTTTCTTTTTGCGCCACCAAAATTAGTATTAGTGTTGTCTGCAGACATTCCTACTACTTTATCCACCAAATCATTACGGCTTAAAACTGAAAATACATACTCACTAAGTTGATTACTTGTTTCGCCACTTAATGTTTCAAGCTCTAAAACTTTCACAATTACACCACGGGTCTCATGAAAATATCTCACAACAATTGGTACAACTTTTTGAGCACCATGATTTGAGCTATCCACCATTAATGTAAAACATGACGTTTCACTGAGCTCCTGCTTTAATTCTTTTTGAATGTTTGGAGCCAGCACATTTTTAATCATGGCTTCGCTTTTTGTTCGAGCAGAAGAAAATTTCTGTTCAAATAACGTTGAAATGAGCTTAGAAGTACAATCTAAGGATCTAAAACTATGATTATGTTTTATAGTGTGGTAGGCTAAAACAGCTTCTTTTGCTACAATTTCATTTTGTTCTGAATCATTTTTAGTAACAAACTTACTCATAGATGATGACATAGCTACTGCATTAACACCAGCTAAATGCTTTTTAGTTTTTAAATGCAGCTTGATATCAGTCACGCCACCATGTGAAATATTAATTTCACTAGAACATTGAGTACAAAATGCAACGTGTGGGTTGAGTTCTCGCTTTTTCAAAAAAGGATATTCCTTTTGGAGATCACTATTAAAAGAACACTTTCTCTTCTTACCTTTATCGCCACTCATTGTTCAACTTTCAAGTAGCTCATGCACAAATGGAACTGTAACCAAACCACTCGCTAACTAAACGATAACACTGCTGTGATGTCAAGTACGAGTGCTAGACTGAGACACACTGACCCTGACGTGACGAGACGAGAGACGAGACCGTAGCAGATGATTGTGTGGTGGGAGGGGGTAGTAGCATCGTGTCATAGTCTCATAGTCACTTCTGCCAACCTAAACCCGGCTAGAGAACTATTGTGTGCGTGATCTATGCGCTGAACAAATGTGCAAAAATTACTACTTCTTACAAAAATTACTACTTTTTCTTACTACCTCAGATCTTCAAAAATCGGGACAAATATATTATATTTCGGGACGCCGGGACAAAGCTCTATAAATCGGGACTGTCCCGATTTTTTCGGGACGCATGGTCACCGTAACTATAGTGTCTGTCCTATAGTGCTCATTCATTGTGTTGTTGAACAGTTTAATGTGAAACTGCTTATTTTATTTTTTCCAACAACTTATACATTTCTGGTTTCTTGACAACAAAACGTAACCCTTGTAAGGCCAACGTCAATAACGGATAATTATCAAATTCACAATTGCAACATTATTTAGAACTCTAAACAAATTCTTTAATAGTTTCTATTTTATCAAAAATCTAAACCCTATAAAAAAGTACATGATGAAAATAAGTTGAGATTGTTTAAATAATTTCAAATTATAAAGTTTGAAATTAAAATCAAAGCAGTAGCAAATAGTGTGATTTTCAAGATATAAATTAAATAACATTTTGGGTACATTAAAATTGAAAAAATTAAATAGGGATAAATTAAATTTAAGTTTTGAAAATCCGAACGACAGTGATCCAGAATTACTGTAGTTTGGATTATTACCGTCCTACTGAAATAAATCTATTAAAAATCGTACTTGAAATTTTTGGAAAGTAAAATCATATTCATAATGAAAAACAGCCCTTTTAATACTAGGGCTTTAAAATAGATAATTGTGCAAAAACTTAGATTTTTGTCTTTTTAAAATTATCTATTAGAACGGTCAAAGTTAAAAGATAGTCTTCACAAATATCTAAGTAAACTAAAAAAGTGTACAGTAATCCCTCGACATTCGCGGACTTTTTATTCGCGGTTTTAATTATTTACGGTCGCTAAAAACAGAAAAAATCTGTATAAATAGCAATAAAGTACATGCAAAATTCGTAAATTATTATAGTGTAGCACTGTAATTATTACTGTACAAATTTAATAACATTGTATAAATACCACAAAGGCGAAACACTCGCAAATACAACAAAACATACAAGATGGGATTTCCCTGCAATACACCTCTGTGTGAATACAAGTGGACTTGTGCAAATGAAGGTCGCATACTGTGATTTAGTTGGAGACATCAATTTAATGTACAGCAAGTCAAATTAATTTTAAAGAACTAATTAAAATTACAGTAAAATATTTTGAAAGAAATTAAGTTTTTACTACGTTTTATCACTCGTAACCAATATTATTGCTACTGACAGCGAACAATAGTTTGATGCCTTGATATGACTAAGTTCTAAAAATAGACACACCCAGACAATGAATGAGCAAGTAGGGATGGGTAAAGGTAACATTATGAGAGCACTGACCTTGAGGGGAAAGTGAGATGACAAACAGCGCTCCAATAACTTATAAAATTATCAACTGTAGTCTACACTCAAAACAACTCGGCACAAATACTAAACCTTTCAAGTACTTTTTTTACCTGGTAAAAACAAAATCGCCAGACAGCGTATAGCAACGACTGCCTAAATCTTATGTAAATTAATTAATTGTAGGTATTAGTACATGTTTTAAAATTTTCTATATGTCAAGAACATAACTCCCCTTTTCCTATAAAGATTTAGTTTTCCCTATTTGAGGAAATTTGTTAGAACCTATCCCCCGCGAATAGCAAGGGGTTACTGTACTATGTTTGTTGTATCATGTATCTTTCTTTTTCGGCTGAATACATGTTTTTTGATTATATGTTCCCATTGCATTAATAATGATGTTATATGAATCTTAAATTTTTTTGGGTATGTATTCCGGATCAGCATAATCATTACACTCTTCTAGTTTTACTTTTAAAGTTTACACATGGCAGTGCTTTAGAGTTAAATTTCTTTAAAAATATATATATACTATTAACACTTGCATTTTATCCTAACTTTAATATGTAATCTTTATAAAATATATTATTTATTTTTCACAGCCAGTCGAATATGCGTCCTTATCGATCTATATCCCCCAAGCTCTATCCTGTTAAACATTTACCACTGCAAAAAAATATCTCTCACGGAACACCTGCTTCGAAGGATGTATTGAATCAAGGAAATGCTACTGAGACAATCCAATCCAAAACACCCATCAGAGAAAGATCATTTAACAATATGTTGGGTGAAAGAAATTTGTACAACTTAGTGAACGATTTACCTTCGAGAACATTGAGTAAAGTAATCGGAGCTGCTGATAAACTGCAAAAACATATGTATTCAAATCCTTTAACCAATAGGAAACCAAACGCTGTGGTTAATAAAGGCGTAAATAGAAATCAGCAAAACGAAAGGTTTGGCGCTAACGGACCGACCAAATTAAATGATACTGTCGGAGTATTTCCAAAAAGTAAATTACAATCAAACGGAAACGATAACAAACATATTAACAACACGCAGAATAAATATTTGCAAAATAAATTTGAGAAGAATAACATTGAAAATGAAGACGAAGACGCAGAACCAGATACTAACAAACTCGATGACAATACTGGGAATAATGAAATGGCAGAACAATCTTCAAGTATATCCGGATCTCATGATGAACTCTGTGGAACTACAACCAAATCTTCAGGACCTTGCGAAACCGCTCCACCGAGTACACCATCGTCGACGACATGTCTGAACACTCTTCGACCCGCACCGCACAAGAAAACAACATGTTGTAAAAAGTTACCGATAACTTATCCTAGTAGAGAACAGATGAAAGATGTCATAACCGAAGGACCGGTTGTTACTAAAGTAGATGAACTCAACTTGAACAGATTCGGACTAACCGTAATCCCGATCGGAAGTCAGAGTAGAACACTACCTCAAACTGATGCCGAGTTCTCAAATTTGGGAGAAGTCGGACTTTACAATATAGGAAGTCCTGCTAACGGTTCTATGGTCTTGGGGCAGGAAGCACTGGATATTTTAGAGCAAGCAAGAGACAATGTCACGGCACTTCCTGCTATACAGCATGAAGAAGTAGGGAAATAAACACTTGGAGACGTATACAGATAGAAGTATTCACCTTTCTGACTACCAAATTTAGAGTTTTTTCTTCAAGGAGGAAACAAAACAATAAATAGATTACAGTGTATGAGGAAAGTATAATCAGATACTTGAATGTGACCGATTTAGCTAGTAACTAATCTGTGAAAAAAGAAGATAACCATAATTAATTATTGATGTTATAACACTTATATTCATTGTTATAACTTAATGCTAATTATGTGTAATGATTACCATACTTGAAAGTGATTGCTTTCTATAATTTAGTGCAAATTCTATGTAAAGTTAACAATACTTGAAATGTGATTGATTTTATAACTTAACTCAAATTATTTGTAAATAAATATAGCCATTTTAAGTAAGTTAAAAAACATAATTGGTCTGAGGCAAAGTCAATTGTCTTTTAAGATTATACTAGCTGACCCGTGCGAAGCATTCACATTCTAACTTACTTAAATCCCACTTAATTAAAGTACACACCGTATATTTAGTTCGTATAGTGCGTATTTAGTGCGTCATGGGCATAGGTGAGGGTTGAAGTAAAGAATAGATGTGTTTAAATTGTATACCACGCTTACAATTAATTTAAAATAGCAATGTATGGGCGTAACGGTAACAGCAGCTCTCCATCTGGGTATTGTTATCATCAGTAATGCCAATGCCAGGAAAATATCTCTACAACTTACTTGATTTTACATCACTGTTACTTTCGGATTCTTTATTTGTATAATTGTATTTTGTATATTTTTCCGGTGTAGCGGTTAAGGAAAGCTTTAAAATGATGCCTCATTCATGTAATTTGATGATGTATTAAGGAAGTTATGGCGTACCGACAAAAAAATTGGCCTTGAGAAATAATATATGTGATTGTACTACGGTATGTTGAACAGTGCATTTATTTCCTCTTACATTATTAGAAAATTTCCTTAAGAAAGATGAGCTATTGCAGTGACCCTTATATGAGACCTAAGGTCGAGAGTAGAAAATAAGTACCAATCATGGTCTCCAGAATACTTTTTAGGGTGTCATTAAAAATTATATATATATATATATATATATATATATATATAAATATACTAGAGGGGCTTTGCCCCTGGACACCTTTCGCGTCCCAACCACGCCTCAGATGGCTGCTTCACTTCGCTCGCAGTTGGAAAATTCGCTAAAGAATCTCGTTAATCTTTGGCTCATTTGTACATAGGTTTGTAAAATTATGAAACCAGGCTTAAATATACTAACGGTAATTACAAGATTAATTATAACCTCAAATACATGCTTTAGAAACGTAATTAAATGCTTTCATTACGATTTTAGTCCTAGTTCTACTATCTTCTGTCAACTAAAGTTTTGAAACCAGGCCTAAATATAATAAAAATTATTGCAGGATTAATATAGCCTCAATACTATGTTTCAGAAATGAGCTAGGCCTATATTACAAAATTGACTATTAGAATTTATCCATCTTTGCCAAGTTTACTTCTTTTGACAAAATAAATTGTTAAATCAGGCCCGATTTATTCTAATTCCAACGTGCTAAAACAGTATAAATTAGCTTGTTTTTTAACAATAATTAAAAACTATCCAATGAACAGCTGATTTTGGATAATACTCAATCACAGTTCTATTCCATTCTATTTCCAACGTTCTAAAACTGTATAATAAATTGGCTTGTTTTGATCGCTTTATTTACTTCTTCGTTGTTATTTTTAACCATCATGGCAACCCATAAGACCCTATGTTAAAATTTTTCAACTTTTAAATTAGATTTCTGAAAAAATTGTGTTGTATGTATACAAAGATAGATACAAGAATTGCTCATTTAAAGTAATAGGATATATGTGTTCACACTCTATGGCTGCATTTTAAGTCCGATTTGGTTCAAATTTTTGGTACAGGTGTTGGTTGTCTAAGTAGCTTGGACGAGTTCGTTAGCAAAAAAAAAATCCAACAACCGGAAGTAACTATTTAAAAAATATTTTTGTACGAGAATGAAAAAATTGAATGTAGGATAATTATTTTGCACATTTTGTTTTTTTTACACGACCTTATAGCTCGCTTGGTTCCCCCAAAATCGATCAAAACGTAAAATACTATAAAAGTACACCTGGTTCAAATCAACGTGGTGGATTTTATCATGGGGCATCTTCTAATCCGAGGTCGACGGCCAATTTAGTACGCTACGAACGAAGCGAAGCTCATAACCCAAGGCCGAAAGATTGAGGTGCAAACTCGCGAAGCGAGTTTTTCCACTGTGAGTGGAACGAAGGAGCGCGTGAGTCGAAGCTGGAGGCTTAGGTGCAAACAAATTCTACTAACATGTTTTGTGAGTAGACCAATTTTCCTAATTGTTTGTTGAAACCCTAAAACATATAAACTTAATTTTGGACATTTGCTCAACTCACGTCAGCGGTTCAGCTGCGGGATCGAATTATTTTAATTTTATTATTGTTCCTAACAGCATTATGGGTGAGACTTTCATAATAACGTATATTCCTTAGACTGACTAGATGGGTATCAGGGCAAGGCTAGCATTACTATAACTAGTGATCAATAAACAGGACATCAACAGTCCAGTGAAAACTGGACATGGTAGTTGACCAACTTAATTACACAGTCGGCAAGCGGATACAATAAACGATTTGTTGTACATCGTAGTAGAGGATGGTAGTAGAGAGAGGAAAAGAGATTTTAATAAGATAGAAAAAATAACAATAATAATTTTTGTATTCTTACTTTAATTATGTTAGCTTATAAATAAATACAAATTATGTAACAAAATATATAAAAATAAAATAAACTGTGCACGACTAACAATAATAATTGTTAGCCATTGCTAAGTGCAAGGTAACTTCTGCATGACTAGATAAGTGTAATAGCTGTCCACGAAGATGACCGATATACTGCCTCCATACACAGTTATCAAAAAACATAACAAAAACTACGAGTGAAACAAAACTTATGGAATGCAATTTTAAATGGTTTATGTCATTGCTTCTATCAATCATTTCATTTTTGCCATAACTGCTATTTTTTCTGCTTCAATACAGTTGCCATGGTAATGAAGTAAATATATTTGTATAGGGCCACAATAATTAATTAATGGTTTTAATTATATGTATCAAACATTACAGAATTACCACTTGAAGTAATAGAACTAACGAGGTTACCCTTATATGTGGATTTACTTAATAAAAATTAATTTTGTAATATATATCATTTCAATGTGATTCAACATTTTAATAATAATGTTTATGGTGAGAAAAATGTGACTTTGTGCGTCTTAGAGAAAGAGCCTTTGCTGCCATCATAACAGTGAGTTCGTATAACTCCAACATACGAGGTAAGATATTGATTTGATGACTGCTGAGCTTCTAATGAGGGAATATGTCAAAAATCCCAACATTCCTCTATTCATTTGAAGAATAAAAACACCTTAATAGTTAACATTACTTGAACAGGTGATTTTTCAAATATGAACATTCTTTTCGATGACCCTGTACATCCGGTAAACAGTTTCTTGTAATTTTATCCAGAATAGGCTTGCATCAAATCATGCAATTTTTTATGGAACAAAATATAAAAACAAATTACTTGATATGGAGTTTTCTAAAACTGTTTTCAATAAATTATTTTTTTAAACTAACTGTAAATATAAATGACGGAAAGGATTTCTTAGTTTAATAGTATTATAATATTATAAGTTTCTATATTCATTGCATCATATGAAAGTATCTGGGATCATCTGTGGATGAATCTTCTGTTATAACAAGATTTCTCAGAGCATTTTTCACAACTTCTTCCTTACTCTCTGCTCTGGCTGTATGCTGAGCCATTTCATCCAAGTCTGAATCATACCTGAAGCAACACAAATTTTAAACTTACAATGTGGTTATAATATTATAGAGGCCGAGTATTAAAATCATAACTATACCAGGTGTTTTAAAATTAATTTTGGGGTTTTAAGGCTTTTTAGTATTTATTACATTTAACTTACAATTATAAATAATACATCAAATGAAATAGCAACTTAAGCAGTTTTTCCTAAAAGAGTTCAATGTGAGCACCGTTCGTCACACGGCACATATTGAGTCGATAGCCGAGTTTGTACAAAAACTTGTTCAGTGTGTCTTGAGTAATTGTGGGGGCAACAACTGCTTCAATCCTGTTTCTTAAGTCAGGTAAATCAGCTGGTAGTGGAGACACATACACATGATCTTTTATGAACCCCCAAAGGTAAAAATCTCAAGGCTTCAGATCGGTTAAACGTGGAGGCAAATCGATTAACCAGTACTAAATAATACCAGTGAGGCGGCGCACCATTTTGCTACCAAATAAAGTTCTGTGGTTCAGCTTCTTCTAATTGAGGAAAGAGCCATAGTTGTAATGCACAAAGATAAAAAAAACCAGTTACAATTGCTTCAGCGACAAAGAAAGGCTCATAAACTTTCCACCGGGATACGACACAAAAAACATTTAATTTAGGCTAGTTTCGTTGCAACTGTACCATCTTGTGGGGATTTGCTGACCCCCAGATGCGATCACTGAAGACGACATGTTCCAAAAAATCATCATCGTCTTACAGCAACATAACGTTTGTAAAGGTGGCTCACAAGCCGAGTCTGTATGCTTTACAGCTTGTGACAACTGCAAACGATAAGAGCGTAGTTGTAAGCGTCTCCTTAAAACTTTCTACACATACGTCACTGGAATTGCTAATTCACAACTAGCCTTCCTTCGGAACTGATTTTTTGGGGCTACACGTGAAAGGCTCTCTCACTCGTTCAACACGTTCTTCTGTCACTCTTGGTCGTCCCGTACTCTTCCCTTTGCAAAGACAGCCGGTGTCTTCAAACTGATACCATCTACTGATGTTATTATCACTTGTAGGATTACATTTAAACTTAATACGAAATTCACGTTGCACTGTACCTACAGATTCAGTCCTTGCAAACTGTAAAATACAAAAACCTTTCTGTTTGCCTAGTCACCATCTTTGCTAATAGCACTTTCTAACGGAAGACCCTGGAAATAGTACATGGTGTATCAACAGAACAGGTTGAGTTGCTCTTTTATTTGATGTATTATTTTTTATAATTGCAAGTTAAATGTAGCCTAATAAATACTACAAAGCCTTAAAACCCCGAAAATTAAGGTTTAACCTTAAAAAATAATTAATCATTTTGAAACAACCTGAATAATTAACTGTGGATTTTGAGCTGACAAAATTGTTTTTAAAGTATGAGATAAGTTTTCTTTTATATACTGTACTCGGGGACTCGGCAATGCTTCGTTATTGCTTGATTTAATTTTAAGGGTGGTTATCCCACTTCATTAATTTGACAATTCAAATTTGTTTTGATTGTATAGGGATTGCTACCTCATTTTAATCTGTTTGCTTGTAGCGAACATATCCTCTAAACAATCGTGGTACTAATATGTGTAAATTGTGAAATTTGCAGAGTTGTTTTTGAGCATAAAGAAAAAGCAAGTTTATAAATGAATATTTAATTTTAAGGGTAGTTATCCCATTTCATCCCATTGACTTAAGTAATCGAATTGCAAATGGTGTTTTATATTACTTAAAGAACAATTAAGCTAAATTATATTACATAATTTTAGCTTTACAGTTTGTAGGAAGTTAATTTAATTTATTTTTATTGTATAGGGTTAGCAGCCCCATTTAAATTTCTTTTATTGTAGTCACCATATTCTCTGAACAATCCTGGTACTAATATCAGTAAATTGTAAAACTATTTAAATTAGTTGAGAAGTTTTTTAGCATAATAAAAAAAGTAAAGTGTATGGATTATTATTTAATTTTAAGGGTAAATATCCCACTTCATCCCTTTAACTTAAGTAATCGAATTGTAAATGTATTTTATATCACTTAAAAAATAATAAACACCTATAAAAGCGAGTGTACGTACGTACGTAAGTAACATATAGTATAACAGCTGATTTCACCCATCATCTGTAATACTTTAAAAAAACAAGTGTAGATTATAGTTTGGGGTTATGTTTACAACTTCAACCTTTATAAATTTCTTGTGGAGTTGATTTTTTTGAAATATGAGTTATAGAACTGAATGTATGCTATAATTTACGTTATAATATTTGCTTTGAGGTTATAAACTGTATATAAATACAACCTTTTATCATCAAGATATTTGTTTATACAAATTTAAAGAAGAGGTACCTATTTGTTTTTCGGAAACATACGTACATGTTTGTATAACATATAAACATATTTGATTATTAATTCTTCACTATAACATTAATAACTTCTAAATCATTTGATCTATCAATATGAAATAAAAAGCAATTAAAAGATAATGTTTTTATCTTACTTTAAATATATAATAACGCATGTAAATAAAAATGTTTAACAAATAGGCCTACAGTCGTATAATCCTTATTATTGTACACATTTACAGAGTTAAAAATCCCCGTCAGTATAGTTATGTACTAGTACAGTACTAGTATTACATAATTTTAGCATTATAGTTTGTAGTAAGTTAGTTTAATCTATTCTTATTGTATAGGGGTAGCAACCCCATTTCAACTTCTTAAACTGTTGTAATTGTTATGTCTAAACATTTCTGGCAATGATATGGGTAAACTGAGAAATTTTTAGTGAAACCGGTCGAATATTGTTTGATTCTGTACAAGACAAATAAACATGTTTAATCAAGAAAACGTTAAATTGAAACATCCATTGAATACTTACAAAACCTACATAAAAAATGTTTGAGTGCGGTGCTTGATATTTAATATCAACATAATTTTATCAATACCCCCCCCCCCCCCCCCCCCCCCGTGCCGTGAGTCGCCAATTTGTGCGCCTGCTGCCTTCCTTAGATGTGGTAGCCGTTTCTCAGGCTCTCTCCGGAATCCATCTCTGGATATAAAAATTCTTAAATTTGCAATAAAAAATAATTGAGATAAAAACTATCCTATATTTTAAGTTGGAATAAATCACACATTTTGAAAAAAAAATTCATTAAGATCGGTTGAGTAGTTTCGGAGTTCATCGCGGATAAACACCATGACACTGGATTTATATATACAGTAAACTCCTGATTATCCGCGGGTACTGTATTTTATTACGAGTGATCAACGAAGAAATTTAGCAAAAAGTTGAACTCTACTGACGATTGTATTGTGTACAGTATACAGTAAAACCCCACAGGCCTTCTCTGAACTCACAAGACGACGATGCGCAGTTGGCTGAAAAACTTGTGTTGCGGAAAATTCAATCAAGAATTAAGAAAAGATGTTTTCAAAGCAAGAAACAAAAGCAAGTGACTGATTTTTTCAAAAAGTTGTGAATTTAAAGAGTTGTTTTTTCAGTGTCTAATAAGGTCTCTCAGTACAGTAATGTATCCATGTTATGATGTAAGTTATACTGAAATGTATTGTAGGTTATTTATTTAGTAAAATACTTTGTGTCATTTAAAAATGATTAATGTTAATTGTAACTTTTTCTGTACATAAATCGAGTTTTTTAAGCTGGAATTACAGTTTAATTTTTTTGTTTCCTATTTTCGGCTCTTCTGCGGATTATCGGCGAATTTCACTATCCGCGATGGCCGTGCCACTTAATTTCGCGGATAATCGGGAGTTTACTGTATCTATATATATATATAGATATACATCTTGTGCATTTTTGAACTGGGCTCAACATTTTTCTGTAAAATTCATATTTGTTGAAAGTAGTGTTAGTTTTACTTTTCAAATTGATGAAGATTGATGTACAGGTTAGATTGATTTTGGTTAGAGTATTGTATAGGCTACATTAGCTTTCATTTGTTGTACTCTTGAATTTTGGCAATCATCTTGAAACCGAAATTGTAAAACTTAAAATAGGAAAGGGGTAATGTAATACATCATTTCACATTCCTTTTGAGTTCTGAAATATATATATTTTAAAATTTCTCACGGTTTAAGAGACTTCCTAATTAGTTTGAAAATAAATTTTCACTAATCCGTGGGATTATCACAATGGAACACTCTATTCCTACGAGGATTAACATGTTTCGTTATATACATAACAAGAGATAGCCTCAAATTCAAAGTCAACAACACTTAACCATTAGTAAAGAAATTCTATCGGTCTTACCTGCTGACAGGACGGCTACCATCATCAGATTGAGGGTTGTTTGATATAATTTCAATATCATCTCCATTGATAGAACCTCGGGAATCTGCTCAAATAAAACAAACAATTTAATTTTAAACGTTACAAAATCTAATTACTATGACTTCATACTAGAAAATTTAAAAAAATCTGGAAATATAATTGGAATTATTTTTAAAGTTGGTTACTATTTTTACTAAAGTTACATTTAACCAATATGTAAAATTAAGCCATTTCCAAAAAGCCTAATATTTTAACTTTAAACGGCTGCTTTTTGTGTAGGGTGGACTTTTTGATTTGCGGCATTGTGTTCTCCTAAGATATACCTTTAATTGTTTGTACAACTCGACCTATACTCCTATTTAAGATTTTCCTCCGACTCCCTGCGGGCTGTACCCCTAAGGTGATACAAAAATTATAATTGCTTCAAAATTAGTTTTTTCAGTAGAAAAGCAATGTACCAAGTTTTGTTATGTAATCTGCAATGGTTACAAAAATATAACGGCAACGCCGTTCAAATACTTTTGAGACACCCTGTATATCGAATCTTTGTAAAAAATTGCCACAAGTAATTTATCTGTTAAGCCGGCTGAAATATTGTGTTATAAAGGAGGTACTAGTAACTGTGTATATTTGTTGGACTATCTATATATTAATAGGCAAGCACAAAACTTGTCATCCTTTTTTCTCAGCTTGTGTGCATTGTAGGAGAAATTCGCGCACACCGTTAGAAAGGTAGTGTCCTGTAGATGAGCAAAATCAGAATCCCATTATAATTTACATCGGTCCTCAGGGATACGCCCCAGTGGCCCTCAAAGTTTCAATTTTATGCAAGGTCAATCTTAAGGAAGAAGAAGAAAGATTTCTTTTGATTTTATCAGGGGCACAAAAAACAGCTGTTCGTATGGAAAGCTTAAAACAGCTGATTTTGATCAACAGCTAATTTTTATCAACAACTGATTTGGATCAAAAACTTAATATAATTTTAGGTTAGGTAAATCAAGCAATAGCGAAGCATTGCCGGGTCCACTAGTATCAATAACTAGCCCCATATGATATTATTCTCTGGGTCAATTACACCTCAGCTCATTGAAAGCTTTTTCAAAAGAAAAGGTAATTAGAATTATATAATATCTTTCAAGTGAAAATTTTGTGAAGGAGGTTTAATAATATAATGACAGTGACTGTCAAGAACACTTTCTGTAATTTAGCTTATATAAACCATCATATTGGTGATTTTAATACTGTAGATTCCAACCACAAGGCCTTGAACTCCTTAAAATATATTACAAGGTGTAATCTAGAGATATATTTTTACATTACTCAATATCTTTTACAGCCTTTTGCATTTTTTAAATAAATTCTTGCTGACAAATTTAATAATAAAAAAATTCTCAAATAGACAATTCTGTTCTGGGATATTGTTTATCATTCTCTACTTAAAAAATTATAGTTTAAATATTATATTGCATATACAGGGGAATCTTCCACACTCCACACGGACATCTTCCTCTTAACAAAACAATGGAAAAAGTTCATACAAACAAAGGTCCGAAAACGCTCCTTTAATAATTTGTGAAAGTTATTTCTGCTCCAAAGGGTGAATTAAGCCCTACTAAAATTACTGCGTGGAAAATCAAGGGGTAAATTTTGCGGTTTTGTATATGGTTTTTAACCTGAAAAATCGAGTAAAAGAGGTGCCAGAATCGTATATCGAATAGTTAAAAAAGAAATGTAACTTAAATCATAATAAATTGTGGTCGGAAAACAAATAGTTTTTTACGTTTGGACTGCAATAACTTCTTTAAGTTGTCACTACACAAAGAAACGTTTATGACAAATTTGTAGAGAATTTAGTTCTACGAAAATTTATGCGAATACAGTGCATTTATAAATTTTTTTCAAATAAATTTGTATTAAAAAATAGACACTGTGAAAAGGAAAATCAAGCACTGAAAAAGGAGGAAGAATATAAAACACTCACACTTTGAAAAAGAACTTCAAGATAGTGACTAAAAGGTATACAGTCAAACCTGGATAATCGAACTTCTATAATTCAAAATTTTGGATAGTTCGAATTTTTTGTCCAGTCCCTAGAATCCTGCATTAAAACAATCGTAAAAAATCGTGTTTAATTCAAATTTTATTGGAGATAGTTCGAATTTTTGGTACGATTGTTCTTATATAACAATAAGGTATTGGACTTGTTAAATTGTAAATTAAGAGCGGGAAAATCTGCTATTGTCAGTTCTATACAGCGTTGATCGGTGCGGAGGAAAGCGAGGGGGAGTTGAATGCTCAAACTGAACTCATATCACACTTAGAAGCGGCAAATGCTCTTGACCTCGTTTTAGTGTAGGTTTACACAATCCGTTTTCCTTCCGTTCCGTTACGATTCTGTTTTCTTCTAAAAACTTAAGGGAAGGGACTGTCCGTTTTGTCATCCCGCAGTCTTTCCGTTAGTACCGTTTCGTCTTGAAAAAAGATCAAAAAATAAAATTCGTTCGAGATAACGAAAACGGAGGAGAAAAACGGATAAACGCAACTGGCATATGGCAACAACACTACTAGTGCCTAGCTGTTGTATCTAATCCTTTCTTTTTTCTGATGGATCCGGTATCCTCTTCACCTGATGCTTGTTGCGGTAACTTCCTTCCCGCAAAACGTACGGAAAACGTGAAGGAAACAAAACCAGCTTTTATTCCAATTTGGTTTCAGGCATTTTCATCAAGCTTAGGCTCTATGTATGTCTCTATTTAACTTATTTGTATAACAATAAATGTACTTTTTTCACAAACGACTTTTTGGTTTCTCCTGTTTTTATGTTAAAAAAATCAATATTTTTTCTGAACTCTGTTCGGAATAGGTGGATTTTTGGAATAGCGGGGTTCGGAATAGCGGGACTCTACTGTACAGTATTTTGTAAAATAAAATTTGTGTGTTAAATCTTTGATGGTGGAGTTAATTTTTTTACAGTACAGTACTGTACATGTATTTGCCTCTTCTTTTTGAGTGAACATATGTAAATAGAATTTTTTGATAATTCAAATTTCTTCCCTGGTCTCTACAACTTCGAATTATCCAAGTTTGACTGTACAATTTAATTAGGTTCTAAAATTGACTAAAACTATACTTTATTGGCTATCACATTAAAAAATTGCTTAGTACTGTAATAATACTGAATGACAAGATTCACTTGTACAGCCTTTGATGTTCAACAGGAAGTTATGTAGTTGAATATAGTATGCACTAAACACGTCTACAATAAAATTATAAATTTTGTAAAACAAATCAACTAATACAATTATTTTACACATACAGAGTGCAAAATAAGTTGTGATACACCTCGATATTATTTGAATGGACTGCTATATCAACGTAAAACCTCTACCATACCTATAACACTTTTTTGGTGTTTAACGGGGTTAAAAAGGTTGCCCCTTTTGGAAGGAGAGGGGATAAAGGGGCAACTTTTATTTTTTAAATGGCAACTCCTGTTTTGTGACATACAATTGGATGGAAAGTCCTTTAAAAACCATGAATTTCTGTGGTAAGAAAATAAAAATCAGCTGACGCATTTGTTCGCTACGCTCAAACATTGTATTAAGTTCAACTATTGATTTTATATTATTTAAAAGGTGGAAAGAGATATACAAAATCTGTTCTATCCAAGTCATATGTGTTCATTACTAATTGTTGACATGAGGTGATTGAAGTGGGGTTGGAGGGATTTTTAAAATAGGTCTTCTAAGGTTCAGATTTTCCGCCTTTTAAATAATACAAAATTATAACAGTAACTTAGTAAGAGTTTTGAGCGTAGTGAACAAATGTATTAGCTGATTTTTATTTTCTTACCACAGAAACTCGTGGTTTTTAATTACATTAATTTGATCTATCACAAGCCATATGTGTCTATTACAAATTTTTGAGTTGGAGCTGGTATGAGGGGAACGGGGGTTTTGGGATTTTTAAAATAGGTTTCATAAGGTTCCTCCTGATGGTGCATAAATGTCCCTAGATCCGATTTTGCATAGCTCTTTCCCGTCTTTTAAATAGTATAAAGTTAAAAAAATAAATTACAAAGTAATATTTTTGAGTGTAGCGAACGAGTCCTTTAGCTGATTTTTATTTTCTTACCACAGACATTCATGGTTTGTAAAGGGCTTTCCAATGATATGTCACAAGGTAGGGGTTCCTATTTAAAAAATGAAAGTTGCCCCCTTTACCCCCCCCCCCCCATTCCAAAGAGGAGCAAAACTTTTAACCTTCAAAAAAGTTTTATAATAAGTATGGTAGAGGTTTTACATTGATATAGAAATCCATTTAAATTATATCGAGCTGTATCACGACTTATTTCTCTGTACATGAATGAAGTAGTGTAGTATAATTTTTCAATAGTTACCTGTTTGTAGCAGTAGTGATTGATGTAGCAGGTCATAGTTAGGCATCCCCTCATTGTCATCAACTAGTCCTATATCTAATGCTTTATTCTCCACCATAGCGAGCCAATGAGAGTTGTGCCATTCATACTGTTCTGTCTTGATTCTTTCCGCCCACTGCTCATCGCATTCCTGTACAGGAGCAAAAACTTAATAACGGACTTTAACTGTCGTTTTTAAATATTATGTTAAAAAATTTAATTTGTCTTATTATAGGCCTACATTGATTACTTATGTAGGAAAGATGGCATTCTCTTTAGCCTACTGTACATTTATTTAGAGATGCTTCTCATCGATTTCAGGCGACCACAGGGGAAAAAATGCAAACAAAAAAATCAGGTGATTGTGGAGGCTATCCGACATTGAGGTAGCAAGCAGTTTTACGTGTGAAAACAAAATTTTCGAATAACTTTCATCACTGAAAGTATCTTGTTGGACCAACATTTCCTCCATATTGACCAGTCAAATTCAAATTTGTAGATGCAAAAATTGTTTAGCGTGTCGACATAGCGCCCTGAAGTAAATGTTATAGTACCTTCTTCAAAAGAGTAAAGTTCAATGACATCCTTTTTCAAAAAAACCGCACCAAACTGTTAGGGGTGTGCCAGATTGACTTTTTGAATTCTCAAGAACAGGATGTTGTTAATAAAAATATCGAGATCAATAAAAAGGCGAGAGCTGAGGTTTAGGAAGAAACGAGAATTTATTAAATACAATTTATTGAGATCGTGAAAAAACGAGAATAGCGTTTTAGGGGCAAGAATGAACCAATATTTGAATCTCGAGAGCGGGAAATACCAAATACCATCTTTCTTAATTGAAAGAAATATAATTTATATGGGGAGTAATTATTAATAAGTTAACCTTCTTTAGATTTGCTATTGCTACTAAGTTCATGAAAGATATTGCGAATATAATGTATCTTATAGATATGTACTTCAACAGTTGAATATTGATTAATTATGTTTTTGTTTTAGTTAATTAATTAATTGGCATTATTTATTTTACTAAAAACCCAAGGTTATATACAAATCAATCTCTACTATGCTAAGTTATTTTTCTTCAGAATCAAATTAATTTAAATATGATATTGCGATAACCTAATCACTTTCCTGTTGAATTGTTTGGAAAACTTCATTTTATCTTATTTTTATTCTAATGTAACATTTTAAGTTCTTGAAAACGAGATCGAGACAATATCGAGTTATTTCTCGTTACTGCTTGAGAGTTTCAAGATCTTGCACACCCCAAAAACTGTAACCGAACACTATAGAGGGGTCTCTGGTGTAACACATGTGGGATCTCTGCTGTCTGAAATCAGTATCCGATTGATGTAACCATCCAAATTGAAACGGACACTCATAATGAACATAACATTATAAGAAGAAATAACTTTAAGTATACAGGCAATTATTTTATTTTCAAAACAGTTCAAAGCAAAGCGGTTCAACCCATAAAGTTTAATGTTATGATTACGAACAACCTTATCACGGGTAGCACTGATCTGTAGATGGAAAAGACAATGGATATTAACATTGCAATAATTATTTTTAAAGAATTGCTAGCTAAATCTTGATAGAAACCGACGGATCGTAGTTAGCAAATGGAATTAGCATTTAAAGAAAGTCGAAACATAAAAGAATTTTAGTAACATTCCATTCAATATAACAACTCTAAATAACTCATAGCTTACCTTAATTATTTCCAAGCAAGCATCACATACTTTACGAATGCTTTCATTCTTATCGTGCATCAAATCAATCATGTAAGCTGGAGCTTCTGTATAAAACTGTCAAGGTTAATAGTTAATATTTGTGATACATAACTAGGGGCTCCGCCACTGCTCACTTCGCTTACCAATCACAGCAGTGATCCATTGTTATATAAAAAAACTACTGTGTTGTAAAAAATATTGCCTTTCAAAGTTATACAAAAAAGTTAACTGATTTAGAGAAAATAAAACACTTATGTAATATTGGATGTCCTTTACATCAATATTTTACTAAATAAATTTAATATTTTTAATTTAATAAAAATAATTAATAAAATTTTTTAATATTTATTTTAATACTATCCCAATAAATACAGTATAAAACTACAGTACTTCCAAAACTATTTGTTTATAACAATTCAAGTTTTGAGTGAATAAAAAACAAGATCAACGTATGCAGTTTGATTTTAACCCTCCAACAGCTGATTATCGCGATCGCGATAGTTTTGGGTGCGTTTACAGAGATGTTTTCGCGATCGCGATAGCATTAACCCTTAAAGCGCTAAGCTAAAATATGGGCTACCGCTCATTTAGAGTTAAAAAAATATATTTATTTTCTCAATGTTCTTTTTAAATTTTGATTCTTAGGGTTAAGAAGTGCACACAAAAAATACTCAACTAATTTTAAACTTGTTTTAAATATTTTTTAAGAATTTAAAAACATTCAATATAAACTTACCAGAATTTACAATTATTCAAAAACTAAATTCATAAAAGTAATACTTATTGTTGTCTAAAAATAAAACAATTATGTACTAAACTAAAAAAAAAAAAAAAAAAAAAAAAAAAAACTTATACAAAACTAAAACTTCAGAATGAATATCAATCAGATAACAGTACAAACAAACAAGGGACAGCTGAGTGAAACAGATGCGTCTATAGGCGTAAGCCACACTGAGAACGCTTGCGATAGTAGACTTTTTGTTCTGTCGACAGAACACAGACCGATAAAACGTCACAAACGTTGCTTATATTTTTATTTGGTCTAAACATACTCAAAGAACATCTCTCTGCGCTCTATTGGAAGTTTCGTGAACTATGGAATCATCTAAGCATGTGTTTGTGTATTTGCGTTTGAAGGCGCTAACCGCGCTTAGAGATTGGGTTGTGCCGCGTCTAAAGGCGCTAGCCGCCCATTAAGGGTTGAACACGGCTCACTAAATCTGCCACAAAATCGTCAAATATCAGCTGAATGACACAAATCTTATATAGTTCTACTCATAATGAATTAATCTATCAAATATACACAGATGAAATTTCATTTCTTGAAAATAAGTGTGTAAAGAAAATAGTGAACATGTGTTTTTCAATAAAAAAGTCGCTAACAATGAACATTTCTTGTTTTATTACAATATTTAGCACATTTTACTCCTAAGGAAAAATAATGTATCTCTTAATGGAATGGAGCTGTAAGGTCACGAAGTGAGTTTTTATTTTTTCGAAAGAAAAAATTGTTACATAAACATGGAAACGACATCAGCTGATAAGGAGTAAGTTCATTTTTATATATTTTTTTATTATTTTATGCTTATTTCTCTAAACACTGGTATATAATATGTCATAGTTTGTGTTTGAATTACTTATGTAAAAAAAAAAATAATAATAACTTTATGTCTGTGACCTCTAATTTGGCCTAGCACTGGAAAAAAATGATCAGCAGTTGGAGGGCTAAGCGAAATACGTATGAGCCTATCATCAATGTTGTTCATGTCGTGTAAAGTTTTTTTAAAATATTTCAATATAGCTAAGAAAATACATTGAAAAAATATCTGACATTTTGTTAAATTGAGAAAACAATGAAAAAATTTCTCATAAATTTAGAGGTTTGAGGGATGTAAACTATTAGTTGGGAATATGGTTGTGCGGAAGCTGCGAGAGGAGAGGGGTGACAAAAGACTGTCCGCACCAGGTGACATTAGTTCTGGCGACGCCACTGAAAATATGACTAAAATGTGATCCAGTTAAGTAGTATTTCAAACTGGTCAAATATGCCTGGTAAAAAAAAGCTGGCATAATTTTAATAATGATAGGCGTTTGAATTTTATGATATAAGTAAGCCTTTTTCTTTTGTTTGTGTTTGCTATTACACCATCACTAAATTAAAAAAATAACGCTATATTACTTATATTCCCAAAACGGATGGTTCTAATAATACTGCATCATGCGTATTGGTAAGATTAGCTTCGCGGTTGGGATTATATTAAAAAAGAAAAATCACTATATACCAGCTTTTTACTGTTAGAAAAATCTAGGGAAAATGTTAGTAAATTGTAAGGATAAAATAGATGCAAAAAAGTAGTGTTTATAAACTGACATGTAACATTGAAATGCAGCTTATGACGGCCAAACTGGACGTAATTTTAAATGTAGGTTAAAAGAACACGAAAGAGGTTGGCGGTTGGGTCATAATGACTCTAGTTTTTCTAATCATTTAAAAACTCAGTGTCAGATTTTCTCAATTATGTTAATTTTAAGATTCTGCTAATGAAAAAAGTAGGAAATTAAATTGATTAGTAATTAAGAGATTATTTTGTAAAGACTCCAACCTTGTACTAAACGATCAGGTAGAATTCATGTCAAACTCACTCTTGCTAAAATCATCGTCTTTCCTATTAACATTGGTCTCTCATGCCCATCCACACTCTTTCCCGTTATTTGTATTTGTTATCCAAGTAACTGTTCTCCGTTTAAGGTGCCTAAAAACTCCGATATTCATTTTGAAACACCCAGTATTTTCTTTAAAAAAAGTTCCTATAGCCCAAATTTTTTAAATATTTAAGTAAACATTTGATGAAAAATATCCTCCGGTTGTTAACTATTAGGCCTAAAGCCTAGCTAATATAGTGTAAAGGAACCTTTAATTACTGAAATCTTTTCCTAAGTACTTACAATAGAGTCTTGCTTGTCTGATCTAAATGGGCTGGTTGAACTTCGGATAAGTGAAAATGTTGGATAATAGGGAGGTGTCAAGAAAAAGCCCATTAACTCAAAATATGCTGGGGCAAATGACAGACACATGAGTCATAGAGTAGACGGGTGCCACTGTACGGTCGGGGAAACTAACTATCTGCAGTAGAGTCGGGAGCAACAAAAAGTTTTTTTTATTAATAACGTTTTTAGTTATTTTTTTTTATGGGATGTCAGATAATACAAAAAGTTGAATAAGTGAAGGATTGATAAACAAGACTCTAATATATTATAAAACAAAATTTCCTTGAATATCATTACCCGCCAATATTTTATTTCCGAAATACTTAAAATAATTGTTTCCGAAGAGGCATTAACAATATTTATTCCTCCTGAATCAATATACAGAAACTCACAGAAAGATATTTCAACAGTCCATCATCAAACGCATTTTCAGGTTTTCAACATTGGCGAATGATTTGACGTTCGCCAAAGGTTTTTCATGTTGATGAAACATAGTAATAGCGCTTGGCGATCACTTGGTGAAACCGAATTAATGGATAATAAAATATGCCAAAACATGCACTAATAGAATTATAAAGGATACCAGTTTCTCTGATGAGATAGTCTCGTGTTGTGGAATGCCGACCAATCTGATAAAACACATACACTATCTGCAGCACCATCTCATCATCCTCTTGCTTGGCTGAAACAAATTTATAACAAATAATTACAGAAATAAGTTGCAATTACACCAATCAACGATGATTTATACAGGGTGATTTTTTAAGTATGGAAACGGCTTTATATTGCGTAACTGAGATGTACTTGGTGAAAGAAGCTTAAATGCGAATATGCATAGTTATAAAAAACCACTTCCCAAAATTGCCACTTGAAAGCTTATAACTCGAAAACGAAGGCATCTACTGAAAAACGGTTTACGGCGTTGTTTTTTTCTTGAGATTTCACATTGAAATGACGTGTCACATGACCACCATCCCATTTAAAAACATAAAGCTGGATCCAATATAGCGGATCAAAGATGGCAGAAAAAAATCCCAGAATCAAAAAAATTTTGGATTTTTAAAACTATGCAGATTTGTATAAGCTTCTTCCACCAAGAAAGTCTCAGTTAAGCAATATAAAGCCATACTTTATACAATTTTTTATCATGTATTCACTTTTAAAATATTAACATCGGCATCAATCTTTTTTACATAAAAAAATATTATATTTAACACTTGTTATTTCCAATTTTTTTAAATAGTTAGTAACCTGTACTTTTTTATTAATATTATTTACTTAGTTATTAATTTATTATTCTAATTATCTTTCATTTATATAAATACTTTTATGTTATGTGGGTTTTAAACATTGTACACCCAAACAGTTAAGACAACTAGTCTGACTGCTGTTTATGTAACAACTACTGTAGTTTTAAAAACAAGGCTCAAATAGGTGACATACCTGGCCTGTTTGTAGTTTTTTTAAGATATTATTTGTCAGCAAATGGAATAACGATAACAGTTTCATCTCTCAAAATATTGCTTCTGACCTGTTTCCCTCTTTAATCATTAAAAAAAAAAAAACATAAAAAGATCTAAGAAGCAGAAAGAAGGAAACCTGTTTATTGATGTTATCTTTGTCCAATGTTTGAAGTGGAAGTGAGCTTTTTTGAATACTTTTGTTTGAAATAAGCTTTCATTATCTGTGATAAAATTGTTTAATTGAACAGATTAAGAGATTAGGCCCTCTTATCAATCAGTCTATATGTTTTTGTTAATTTTAACGAGTTACTCTGTCATTACGTAGCGGCATAAGTCTTGTATAATGGAAACGATCAGTACGAGTAGTTGTTGTTTAGTACTCATCAATTCATGAGTCCGATAAAAAAAACAATAAAAGGTATTAAATGATACAAGCCATTCATTTTTGGAATTCCAGCCACCGGAACTGAATTTTTAACAATAATGTAATTTTTTTACTCATTTCAGGGACATGTTACCGTCAAAGTTTTTAAATGTTTTAAATATTAATGGTTGTGTTACGTGTGCGTGTATATGTGTTGTTACAACGAAGTTCATGTGAACGGATTCACCTTCATGGATCCGAAGTTGACCTGGATGCAAGGTCGAAACTAGTAATCCATCTTCAAAAATAAAAGGAACTGACAAAAAGACGGTAAGATATGTAACCTAAATTATTGATACAAGCCAGTTTTCAGATGATTTTTTTTTCTTTGCTCGAAACAATGCACAGAAATTTAATGTATTGCCGGAAAAAAAATATATGATGGGTTCACCACGACTAACACAACACTTTTTGAGTAGCAGAGAAATATAAAAGTTTATCTCACCTTTTAATAACTCGATGAGACAGAGCAGAATATCAGCTTTGCACAGCAACGAGGCGCAAGCTTCATCGGACGCCGCTGTAGCTACCAGCATGACAACTTCTAATACAAAATCATCCTGTGCTTTATTGGGTACAAGTTGACTCTTTATCCAAGGAACCAAGTTGTACTGAGCTAATAACGTGGAGTAGTCCAACTCTGGTAACATCAGTTTAGCCAGTACTCCTAAACACTCTTGGGCAAAGTCATTGTTCTGTCCTGATACCAACACATTCGTCAAGTCTCCGACGAAATCCTGGCAAAATCGTTTGTATTGGATTAGATATTTTAGTGATTTTAAATTGTATCCATGCATTTTTTATAACAAGCTATATCTAAAACCAAATAACAAATTTCTATTCAACTTTCACTTATGGCACTATAGTCTGTCTGATATATTTAGGCGGGTGGAGGGATAACTGTTTTCGTCGCGTACCTCACCCCGCCTACCTCACCACGAGTTCTGTGAACAGTGATGTGGCAAGGGTTTGCAGAGTAAGACAGGGGAGGGGCATTCAAAGTCGGCAGAAGTGAGTCGTGGATTGGATATCTCTACTCTCCCTCAACCCGCCTAAATTTATCAGACAGACTATAGTATCCACCAGCAGGTTGTGAAGGCAAGTATTATTAAACCCCTCAAGCCAAGCTAAACACTTTTCACCCTCATAGAGTTACAACGAAATACAGTTTCAAAAAACTGAAAAAAGTAGGAAAATAATTTAAAAAAGTCTGCAATTATTGAATTGTTTATAAAATAATTTAACAAAGAATTCTGTAATTACAAATGAAAGAAATAACAAACAAACAGACTAGGCATAACCTTAGAGTGGACTAAGATTTCTTGGTAGTTTCTACAACACGAAAGATTCAATCCACTTCCCATTATGTTTTTTGTACATACTCAATTACCTTTTGACTTACAGAAAAATAAAAAAATACTATTTATTTGCAGTTAAAAGAAGAATTTTTTTGTCTTTTGTAATTTTTTTATGAAATTAATGGTTTTCAAGATATTGAACAATACAAATTTTAAACGGCCGCCATTTTGAAAATAATAAAACTACAGTCTTTATGTTTTGCGTTTTTTTTTTAAATTACACAGTAAGATGTTGTAACATTTTTTAATAAATAAACATTTGTAATTGTTGATAAATTAGGGGATTTGTGGTCACAAAAAAATCAGATCTTAGGCTACGGCCACGCTAGGCGACCTGGTCGCCGCGACCTAGTCGCTGCGACAAAGAAAAAAAGTGGAATGCATTGAATGATATAGATACTGCCACGTTAGGCGACTCGCGACCAGCGACAGCAAATAGAACGCGACCGAGAGCGTTTTCTGGTCGCTGCGACAAATACGCTCCCCATGTTATCTTATGGAGCCGGCCACGCTTGGCGACAGGTCGCTCCCCCACCCTACTCCACCTGCTTTATGTGCGCTTTGATGCTAGTTCAGTGTTTTCAGAACCATGCCTTTTGACAAATGAAGAGAAGAATAAAGAAGGAAAGTTATTATTATTATTTTATTACACAATCTTATTAAACAATTTTTTACTTATTAAATTCGCAAAGTAAAACAGGAGAAATAGAATCAAGTGGGTGCATTCAATAAACGTTCAAAGGCCTATTTTAGGTGCTTTAGTGTTAGGCTAGGCCACGCTAGGCGACCTGGTCGCTGCGACAAAGAAAAAAAGTGGAATGCATTGAATGATATAGATACGGCCACGCTAGGCGACCCGCGACAGCAAATAGAACGCGACCGAGAGCGTTTTCTGGTCGCGGCGACAAATACGCTCCCCATGTTATCTTATGGAGCCGGCCACGCTTGGCGACAGGTCGCTACATGTCTTCCCCCACCCTTCTCTGCTCCACCTGCTTTATGTGCGCTTTGATGCTAGTTCAGTGTTAACACTTTTCTCTTTTTGGAATAACCATGCCTTTTGACACTGATATTTTTATCAATGAAATTAGTTTTCGTAGACCTCTTTGGGATATCAATTTAAAGGGTTACAGCGATAGAGATGTCAAATCTAAATTGTGGATAGAAGTTGCTACAATTGTTATTGAGGGTTGGGAGCACTTGCCAAATGAAGAATTTAAGTTTTTATCATTATTTTATTACACAATCTTATTGTACAATTTTATACTTATTAAATTCGCAAAGTAAAAAAGGAGAAATAGAATGCACGTTCAAGTCCAGGTTCAAAGGCCTATTTTAGGTGGTTTAGTGCTGTCACTGAGGATTAAGAAATTATGAAAAACGTTTTTCAATTATTTTAGAATGTCTGTAACGTCATTTGATTAATAACTCACCAAATTTTCACAATAACTCACAGGCGCGTTGGAGGCAGTCAAACACGTTTTACCGTAAATATTATTGGTATATTTTTATAGGCCTAATCGTTAAACGGTCTAAAAATTGGTACAGGAACTTAATTTTTGTACAGTATGTTTAAACATATATTGTTTATATCTAGTATTAATTTTATTTAAATCTGGTAAATATTTTTAGAAAAAATGGGAGTTTACTTTTACTGAACACGCGTTTTCAATATCTGAAAGTGTACGGTACATGTCTTCCGTAAAAACTGAATTTCTTTTAAAATATTCAAGTGATTTTAATCAAATGTATAGGTACCTATAAACAATATTTGTATAAAAAAACTATAAATAATGTAGTTTCTATACAAAGTTTTAAACCGTTTAATGATTAGGCCTATAAAAAGTTACGAATAAAGTTTACGGTGGCGTATTTGATCCATTATTTAATAGAATTTTATTTGATTTAAGCAATTAAAAAATATTAAACAAATATTAAGTACTTAGTGCTAAGACTAAAAGCTTTGACTTAATAACGAGAGCTAGAGCTAAGACTAAAGGCCAAAAGCTTATGCTAGGTTTTTATTCAACATAAATAATGAACTCTTTTATTTTGTTAAAGCATTTTCAATAAAACAATTGAAGCAAGAAACCATGCAAATTATTCAGAAAATATTCGGCAATCACTAGAAATTATATCCTCATTCAAAGAAGTCATCTTTTACAATTGTGTTACCGCGACTGTCGCTAAGTGTGGTACCTACCCGCGACCAGGTCGCGGATAAAAAATTCTGCGCGACCGGGTCGCGGCGACCAGGTCGCCTAGCGTGGCCGTAGCCTAAGATTCATGTTATAGCCTAAATGTAATAACCTCAAAATTCGTTCTAGCCTAGTAGTTTTATTAAATTAGAGATTTTGGAAATTTTAAATAAATAATTATAAAACACGTAATATCACAACTAAAGTTAATATAAATAATGTAGATATATTAGTTTAATCATTGTAAAACTGTTTTAAATTAAGAACTGATGTTCTAAAAGTGAAAGAGTGTTTATAAGGTAGATGTAGAGTTTATAGCCTATCGCTTACACCCGTGAATAGGTAAATTGTAGAAGGGCTTGAAAACAGATGTTTTTGAAAATATCACAGAAAATATCACAGTCAAAAGTTTGGAATCGGCATAAACGTATAAATTGTACATACTATATAAAATGTAAAAGACTAGATAAACAGTGTAATCATTATAAAAATGGACAAATATTAGCAAATTATTATTAAAACAAGTGTACTAAACATGAAACAACCATAAATATCTTTTAAGTGCTTATAAGTAAAAAAAATATGTCAGTTCGGACATGAGCGGCGAACATAATACACGGAAGGCAGTTTTGTTGTTTCGTTACTAGGGGGAAAATTATTACCAGTTCAGAAGTAACCATTGAAGGCAAAGGACATATTTTAAGCCATCCAGAAAATATTTAAATAAAAGGAAAGCTGAATCGATATTTAAAGAAATTATTTTGAAAAGGAGCAAATATAATATAATAATAATCCAGTAAAATATATCCAAAATGTATTAAGAAAGCCCATAATAAGAAGATATAAGGTAATATCCAACCTACTTAAGCCTAACTGGCAAATTTGTATTTTTGAACTTTATTAAAAATTAATCAGAAAATAAAAACGTCTATAAACATTTAAACTTTAATATTGTATATACTTTTTGGACTTTCAAATTCCTAAATTAATTAACCATTGTATTTATGTTAGTGTTTAAGTTATACTGTAATTCAAAATTGCATATTTAATAGACCACCAATCCTAAACCCGAGATTTAAGAGCTCAAATTAAACAAATTTGTAAT
The DNA here is from genome assembly GCA_018207615.1 of Philaenus spumarius. Taxonomy (NCBI): domain Eukaryota; kingdom Metazoa; phylum Arthropoda; class Insecta; order Hemiptera; family Aphrophoridae; genus Philaenus; species Philaenus spumarius. The sequence goes on from JAGFPH010000960.1 coordinate 51,177, forward strand.
AATTGTAAATATAACTGTGCTCAAGCTTATTAACTGTTAAAATTGTAAATATAAAAGAAACTTATTATTAGCAAGAAAATTAAAAACAAATAACTGTACAATGTGGCCTATTAATTTATAAGACAGCTAAAAATATATTTAGGTAAGATAAAATATAAACAAAATACCAACTATTTTGTTTATTATAATGTGTTTCCAAATCTGAATTCAATATCTTAACTACTTCCACAGCTATAACATTTGTTTGTTAAAATACAAAATGGCGCATTGTTTGAAAACAAAGTGTTTTAGGGCACATGTTTATAGGAACTTTTTCATTTATTTTTATGTAAGGAACCCACTCTAGAAGATTGGTGTCTTATTTAAGAAACACCTGTATAAATATATATATAACCAAAAGCAGTAATTACAAAAATCTATAAATAAATATATCAGTATGTATATAGAATTTATCAAGACTTTCAAAACAAAATTGATATTGTGAGAAGTATTTTCGTATCATTAATAATTTACAGTATTCATGCAGGGATTTTTTAACAGCAATAAAAACCCAATGTTTACAGTCGAACACAAGTACAATCCGCAAGATATAATTTATTAAGAAGGCATTTATAGTAAGGTGTTAAAAGACTTACAATGAACAAAGGTCGTGTCCGATCGTGCAGGGAAATGTTGCGCACGATCTTCATCAGAGTGGGAAGCTGATATTGGAATGCTCGTTCGATGACCAACTGTAGATTCCCACTTTCACAAATGATCTCGGCGCACCTGGAGTTGATAGCTAGGTTTATTGCTAAGGCTGTGGCAACAATGTGTAAAGCACCACCTGGCTCGTGTTCTAGAACTACATTCATCACCTGCACAGAAACATTTAAGATATAATCAGAATGTTTAGCATAAACTTAATTCCATGGTTTACATACTGAAAATATATTAACAACTTTGTTTAGTTTGTAATTTTAAACAAAATTCACTAATTTAAGGACCCTAAAATAAAAACATGGGATTTCACTTGTTAACACTTTGAACCATGGACCCTTCCATATTGTCATGCATTGCTACCCACGGGTTTTGGTAGTATTTTTTTTTTTTAAATCTGTGTTACTTACCTTATTTGAAATTATAACATATTATATATCATTTTAAAAGCAAAAGAATGAGCTTTAAGAAAACGTATATTCTTCAAAGGTTTATTAAAAAAACAAAATGGTAACAAGTGATGAAAAATTTAAAAAAAAAAGCTACATAGCTATTTAGTTTGCCACCCATCTTATGTTTCTATAAACTAACAAATAAAGTTTGAAAAATTATTCTAATAATATACGGCTAAAATAAAGTATAACTGTAGAATAAATGTAAAAAATAAACAATAAAACAATAAAAACACAAGTCAAAATTCACAGATAACCTCACGATTTCTTCAGTTGTCTTTTCTCCGTTTAGTGTGTGGAACACTAGTATTATTATTTACACTTTATAATTACAAACAATAAAAAAAACTTATGAATTATAAACTTTGCATCAACAATAAACCACTGATAAATGAAAAAACTTACAACTCAATCAGAAAAAATGAAGCACACACATAGAGTTATATCGCTAAGGAGACAAACGTCGATTGCAGAATGCACACAGCTGATCAGACGCGCTTGTAGTATAACCATCTGATATTTATATGAAATTTTTATTGGCCAGTGTTATAAAAATTCCAAAGGTCAAACACATACGAACTAATAAACATGGCGAGAATGCCTTAACCCGAATATTTGCTTACTGAGCTGAGCTGTAGAATTAAATAGAGAGGCTCGAGGTATACTCGGTCATCGGTAGCTGGCGCCGCGAACCCGGCCAGACCTATATTCAGGCTCTGGGTTCAAAGTGTTAACAAACAAGTTAAATAACCAACACAGTTAAATAAATGATTGAAAGTTTGAGTAATGAGAAAATGTAAGTTTATGTTAACAATGACCAAGCCAGGTCAAATTGCATAGGAAAAATGTTCATTCAACTATATTTTGACTACGGGCTCAGCTCCTGCTCGCTTTGCTCACAAACTCTGGCGACGACCAATACATAGCTAATGTAAGAAAGAAATCAAAATAAACATGACCAACCCTAATAATTTGAATTACGGAATACGTAATAATTTCACTATTAATATTTAAACAATAAATAATTAACATTTGAAACAAATTTTCATATCACCAACTAAAGGAAACAATATAATATGTAACGCCATATGTTTGACTTATTTTACAGTAAGCCTTTTGTTTGCTTTTACCTAATCTAAAAAATGTTAGTCGTGAAGAAGAACTTCCTGATTCTAAATTTGCCAAATTGATTGCATATAAACGGCTGTTGGTCCATTGTAGGCCTAACCTAAAGCATTTTTCGTTGATTTTTGTTTGTAAATCCAACCTAAAAAACCAACAGTTTGTGAATAATAATAAACTTGCTCTAAATTTGTTAAGTTGGTTGCTACGGTAATGAATGTAAACAAACATGTGTTGATAAGCTTTTGATCCGAACATGTGTTTTTCCGATATAGGACTGGGCGGGAGTGAAACGCAGAGTTTGCACTATTTTTACGTTTTAAAATGAAAATTTTAACGTTCCATCTCAGACTGACTTTGTTCCTTCAACTTCCAGTAGGTTCTGCAGTGTGTATCTCTTCATTCTAGAAGAAGCTTTAATGGGTTTTTGTCATTTTTGACTTTCGGTATATCAACACTTGTCTTTTTTTACATAAAAACTTATTGTTCCCTTTAAGGGGATTTGCTACTGAAAAGGGTAAATTTTTGTATTAATGGTAAAAATGTTTTGAAAATTTGTGTCCTGGTGTAGTAAATGCTGAAAAAAAATACAAAAATATAAAACATAAAATGGTTGACTTTTATCATATGAAAAAAAAAATTTTTAACTGGGATTTCGATGATTTTGCCAAAGCATTTTTGAAGCGATACAACTATAAAAGTACTTAATGGATTTTGCTGGTTCTTAATTTTTCTTAAAGGTAATACAGCCTACTACAAATTTAGGTAGAATTATGTCGATAAACCTCAAATTTTTTTTATCTAACTTAACATTAAATTGTTTTTTATGTTTATTTACAGTTTTACAAATTATTTTTTGATTTATGATGTATGAAAGTTACTAACATAAGTCTACCTAATTATTTAGCTAAATATGTGTAGAGTTAGTGGTAAAAATTTAAGTAATGTACTTCAAGTCGATCTTGAGATATATAGAATTTAGTCTCTAAAAACATGAAATTCTCACATTTCGGGAAATAGCAATTGAATGGAAAAGTGTACTTCAATGTGGAATACATTGAAAAATGTGAAAAATACCTAGGTAAATAAAGCTATTTATGTGTTTATACTTTATAACTTGCTTGATTATTTTTATAGGTTTATTGATAATAATTTAGAAATATATGTAGGCCAAAACATAATTGTTATACAACCAGACAGCAATTTGGACAGATTTTTTAGCAAATCCCCTTGATACTTATTTCCCCGTACTTTTTTAGTTAATTTAATTTAATCAGTAACAAATATTCAAAATAGTCCTTTTAATACTTAATTTATTCCAAATATTTTATTACTTTATCAAGTTTACTTTTATTTTAATTATTGTTTCAAAATATATCTTAATTATTATATATTTATTCTATCTATTTGAGACACATACGTTACAATCGCCACCATATTGGTTAGTCTTGTTGCCGTCTCCCAATGGAGGTGACAAGTATATACACTGAAAAACAGTTGGTTATATACAAATTTTTGGGGTTGCACTTTTCCAACTTATTCAAGTCTGTAAAAACATCAATTCAAGTCTAGTCTTTTTTCCACTCTGATTTAGAGCTTATTGTTTTCAAGTAATAAAATATGTAACAATTCAAAACATAACACAATACAAACCAATGTAAGAATCTTTTAAATATTATAAAATGTCGGACAATAATCATTTAAAATCAAAAGAGCAAAGTATAGTACCTTGGGAACACAATCAGTATACGTGAACATTGCTTTGACTCTGTCGTCCATGCTTAAGTGATAAAGAAGTTTCAACACGACCAAGTTAATGCTGGGTTCTGCGTCACCTGTAGACAATTATAATTATTACTTCTTGTACCCAGTTTTGTTTACTTCAAATGTACATGTTTTTAAAAGTAACATGTTGGAAGACTTATAAATTTTATTAAAATGTTAAAATCATACTTTTAAATTCTAAAAAAAAATATAAGGGGGTTTAGCCCTGAAATATATTAATATGAAATACTGATCAAAATTGGTCAAAATATGAAATTTTTGTATATGTAGTTTTGTTCCTAGACTCTCCTGCACATAACAAAAAGTAAATACACACATATCGTTGGTGTTCATGTTAAATGTCACATGTCAAAAGTTTGAATTTTTTATTGTGCCAACATAATCAATACTGTATATTGATGCCTGCATGTTCTATAAAAATTTCACATGTTTCTGACGAATAGGAGGAATGTTATTTGGTTTTAAGCTTATCAAAACGTTATGCGAACCATCGTAAGCCTATCCCATCAGCTTGGAAGCCAGCCAACCACTGTTTGCTTTACTTCTGCCCTCCTACCCTCTAACCACAGCTATGAAAATCTACCTGATCTCTAACCGATATTCGAACCTGGGATCTTCTGATCAACTCTTTAGTTATGGTTTTGAAATAAGACCGAGTACACAATAATAACTCTTTATTTACTTTACTATCTCTAAAGTATTACATGTACAAATAAAAACAAATACCTCAGCACCTTCTAGGAGTGGTTATGAAAAGTTTGCTTGGTTTTTCTGAAATTTAAATCTGTATAATTGTTGATAGCGAGAGGTGTGTTATTAAAAATAAAGGAAACATACATAATGCTGCCATATTCCTGCCTCGTCCCTTCTCCCGCCGTTATATTCTATACTGCAATGTTGTAAAGTTTATTGTTTCTCCTGAAAAGTATTGTTTTTAAATTAATACGGTTTTTTGCACGAACAGCAACGATATATTGTACTTTTTGTGTGTAAATACATTGTTTTATAAAATGTGACATATTTGATATTTCAGATTTTCTCAGATTAAAAGGAGCTTGAAATAATGTACTTTGCTAAAAATTAGGAGTTTGTATTATGTAAAACTTTGACCTCCATTTATCGCAAGATGAGTATCGTCTGTTTTCAGATAATGATATATTATTATATATACAGTCAAACTTGGATAATTCAAAGTTGAAGGGGAAGTCGAAGGGAAGAAATTCGAATTATCAAAAATTTGAATTAAATATGATAACTCAAAAAGAAGAAGTAAATACATGTACAGTACTGTACTGTAAAAAAATTAACTCCACCATCAAAGATTTAACAAACAAATTTTATTTTACAAAATACGTACACGTACAATACATAAAGTAGAGTCCCGCTATTCCGAACCATGCTATTCCGAAAATCCGCCTATTCCGAACGGAGTTCAGAAATAATACCGATTATTTTAAATATAAAAACAGGAGAAATTAAAAAGACGTTCGTGAAAAAAAGTACATTTATTGTTATACAAAAAGTTAAATAGAGACACACATAGAACCTAAGCTTGATGAAAACGCCTGAAACCAAATTGGAATGAAAGCTGAATTTGTTTCCTTCACGTTTTCCATCCGTTTTGCAAGAAGGAAGTTACCACAACAAGCATCCGGTGAAAAGGATACCGGGTCCTACAGAAAGGAGGAAGGATTAGATGCATCAGCTAGGCACTAGTAGTGTTGGTGCCACCTGTCAGTTGTGTTTATCCGTTTTTCTCCTCCGTTTTTGTTATCTTGAATGATTTATTTTTTCATGATCTTTTTTCAAGACGATGCGGTACTAACAGACAGACTGCGGGATGATAAAACGGACAGTTTGAACAACCTATCCCTTCCCTTCAGTTTTTAGAAGAAAACATAATCGTAACGCACAGAAGGAAAAAACGGATGGTGTAAACCTACACTAAGGCGAGGTCAAGAGCATTTGTTGCGTTTATGTGTGAATTCAGTTTGGGCGTTCATCTCCTCCTCGCTTTCCCCCGAGCCGATCAAGGCTGTATAGAACTGACACTAGCAGATGTCCACTTGATTTACGCCTTAACAAGTCAATACCTTATTGTTACAATAAGAACAATCGTACCAAAAATTCGAATTAAACACAATTTTTTACCATTGTTTCAATGCAGAATTCTAGGGACTGGACAACAAATTCGAACTATCCAAAATTTCGAATTATAGAAGTTCGAATTATCCAGGTTTGACTGTATAAAATTTTTGAAAAATTTAAATGAGTTATTTTCTATCTAACGAATGTAAGGCAAAGTGTTTTACAAAATTATCATAATAAATAAATATAATACAAAACACACTGATAATCGGTAAATACACAAAATTACAACCAGATTTAAAACATAACAATTATTTATAACACATTTACTCACCTAGCATGCTGACAAGCTTGGGCAAAAAGCCAACTCTGACCATTTTGTCCCGAAGTTTAGTATCAAAGGATAAATTAAATAGTAACTTTAGAGTTACCAATTCCAAAGTTTTGTCTTTCATTAGCAACAGCTTTGGTAATTTGTCTATAACATTCAGGTTTGCCTGTAACATGTAGAATAATTAGATCGTGGTAGTATTATGTTTGTAAATTAACATATATTTGTACAGTAGATATGCAAACATGACCAGTATTACACTGTTGATGGAGTATTAGGAGAATTCACAAGTCGTTCAGGTAAGAATATGAACAACTTTAAATGTTTGTATCATAATGTAATTTTTCCTACATTCACTTAACAAAATAACAGATTTATATAGTGTATTTTATCTTTTCGTATTATATGATCAACATTATTCAAGAAAATAGCTGAGCTGTTGAAAAAGTGTCAGGACAACAGATGATGTGTAACGACATTTTCCAACAAAAGCTAGATAATAGACAAGAGCTCTTTTTGATACTGTATTGTGCAGCTGGACTCCAAGCTGAAAAAAGAAGCCAGCCACTACTCTAACACAATGGCAAGCAATGGGGCCTTTCATCCAAGGGTTTTGTGCAGCTCGACTCCCAGCTTGTAAAGTCTTCAATTTGAACAAAGAATATGTATTCAACGATAAATACCGAATTTAATATTAAAGGAGGATAAATAATTCAAAGAGTTTAACTGAAAAAAAAATTGTAGTAAAGTAATCCGAGTATAAATAAAAGAAAACATATAAAATAAACACAAATGTGTAAGAGACTTATAATAATTATAAAAACGTACTTCATGAAGGCAGTGAAAATACAACCTCTATGTTAAAGAGTCAAGCGGCTGTTACATTATCTGATTGACCAATCAGAAGCGATCACTTGAGTGAATCAAGTGAATAAAGTGTTCACGGGCTAAAATGCTTGTAGAAGATATTAGAAGCGTTACGTCATTGTTGTTTACAAAGAAATAAGAGAGCTTTCTTGGTGAAAATCGCCCTTAATTATGTACTTTCAGAGGGTACCTTAACAGCTCCGAAGTTCTAAAGTTTACATTATTTCTTCGAGAAACATAGCACAAATTGCTACAAAGATCGTCAGTGATCTAACTGGAATGTTTTTTAACAACGAACAGCTTGGTGTGTTTATAAGCAGCTGATTGTCTATAAGGAAAAAACGTGTACTAAAAATAAACACATTAAACACAAAATGCTTGCATAATAGGGATCCAACCCATAAACATAATATCTAAACTAAACTACAGCTGAGCTGCAACAAAACTTCTCAACAAATGTTGAAATATGGCGAAATTTTCTTGATTTGGAATCTATTTGTGTGTTTATTGCCCTTTACCATTATATAAAAAGTAGGAAATAGTACAGTATTAACTCTAACAACAACTACAGCTTACCATTTCATCCTTGTTTTCTTTAAATTTTGAAAGTTTCTGTAGGAAAGTTGTGGCTAAGACACAGAGTTCCACAGTGCTTCTGTCCAGACTGTTTACCAGTAAACCTACCATATTCCTCTTGCGCATTTTGTCTTCTACTTTGATATTCTCAGCCAAATTCAGAAGTAAGTAAAAACATACTGAAAACAAAGAAACAAACTGCAAAAAGGAAGTGTTATTCCACGTTCAAACAAATCTTATAAAAACAAAAACCAGCCTTCATTTCAATTGTTTAAAGAACATCCTTCTTTTATGAAAAGTATATGTTACAGGAAAAGTAGATTGTTGGGGAGAGTTGACTCTGCCTAGGAAGTGTAAACGCTTACTAAAAGTATCAGTAAAAGTGGGTTGAAAATAAAAAGATAAACTTTTCCTAGGAACAGTTAACTATGCCTGCTGATTCAGAGATGTTTCTCTCCACATCTAAATGCACGCGCATACCTTTGTTTTTATTATACACGCCAAGCCGTCACCATTACTCGTCTATTTGTTGTAGTCTAAGTGTTGTAGTGTCAGGGTTAGGTTAAACAATAGCTGATGGATAAATAAACCTATGAATAAAACAATAGCTGTGAGAACTGTTGAAACTTCACAATCTCTTGGAAGTGAACAAGGATTTTTCAAATGCTCGTGCAACACTAAATGCAAATCCAAGTGCATGTTTAAGAAGAAAGATGTGCTCTGCAACTCAAAGTGTCACAAATATTTACCTTGCTGTAATAAATTACAGGCCTACACATATTTTATCTCTCTTTGTATTATAAAGGTTTGCTTTTTTTTTGTTTTTATTAAGGTAGTAGACCGTTTCGTTGCAAAAAGTCAACTTTTACTAACTCAAGGCAGTAAGATACTCTGACTAGTAAATGTTAATCAAAATGCATCACTTTTCGCTTTTAATCAACTTTTACTGAAAAAAACCAGTAAGAGCTGACTTTACCTAGGCAGAGTCAACTGTTACTGTAGAATCCACTTTTCCTGTAACACGTACATAAACAAAGTTCTAAGCAGTTTTTTCAAAAGAAGTTCAAACAAATACAGTTACACTATGCCAAATAGAAAAAAAACTTGTTTTTAATGGAGATTTTTTATAATTTAACACATTAAATAACTTAAAAAAAACCCGATAAAAATTAGAGAAACTTGCTGTTAACCCTTAGTTTGTCTTTAAAAATCCTTGATGGTGTCGTCTCCTGATCTGAAATACTTATACATTTAAAAAGGTGTTTATAAAATTTTTCTTTTTATTAAATGTCTGTATTTACTGTTAACTAAAAATTTAATATTTGTAAGAAGTTTTTTTGTATGGATTTGATTTATATAATGTCTTGAAAATCCTTTCAAATCCAGGCAATCATCACTGAAGCTACATTTCATGAATCACAGGGATTTTCTATTAAAGAGTTCATTAATGGAATGGTCGCGGGGTTTCTGCTTTTTGCTCATTGCATGTAAAGAGAGGAATTTTATTTTTTAGAATGTATGATTGAAAATGTGAATGTTTATAAGTATTGTAGCCTATGTCAAAATATAAATTTTCAATGGTTTCTATCACAAATTTATTTTATTTTTTAAAATTATGTTTTTTTTATTATCTTGATAGTTCTTTTTAATTCCTGGGTTTTATTTTTATTTTTAATAAAGTTTGTTTGTGTTTTTTTATCTAATCTCTTTATAATTTTTGTGATTTAGACTTAAGTTTTTAATAAATATTATTGATTGTTATGAACTCATGTAGAAATGTTTTTTTGAAAGAATTAAGCGAGAGAGGGCTCAACGGACAACATTAGTCCTGAATAAAATTTACTATCTTTTCACGAAGGTACAAGTTATTGGCATTGATGTTATTGCATTACTTCTAATACAAACACTTCAATAAGTTTGTAACCTACCTCGAAGAAGCTGGTCTTGCTTTTTTGCTAATGTTGCCAACTTGCGTAAAGACATGGTTTGATCTTCAACTGGTTCTTCTGCAATAAAATGTACATATTATAATGAATATAAGACTACTGTTACTATGAAAGGTAGCCTAAATATTAATAAAACTACTTACACAAAATAATGTACCTCGACTCAACATAATTGTTCTAAAATAGAATTTCTAAACTCATAAGACATTTAAAAGAGATTGGATTTTTGTTCGGTAAGGATTATTGAATCTTGCTAAAACTTACTGGACTTGAATTTAACAACCAATAAAGAGAGAGAGGGGTTTAAGAAGGCTTTTTTTTAATTTTTCACAATTTATAAATAAAATTAATATATTTTGGTGAATTTTTATGTTTGTGTCTAAGTCAATTTTTATAAATTTCAATTTAAATGCTGTTCAAACATTTTAAATTTGTTAATATAGCTACTGTTTTTGAAACAATGTGCCCTATTGGTTTTCCTGACCAATTTCAAATAACCAACTCTACTGTAAAAAAAAATAATTAAAATTTATTGCAGCCACTCAAAATAAATTAGAAAAGTTTCACTGAATAGTACTTACTCGGTGAAATGACTGCACTCGCAGGTTTCTTCTTCTCTTCTGAAGGAGTACGGATTGGCCTTCTAGCACTTCTAGGTACAGGAAGTCTGGATATAGGCGGTGCTGTAGGAATAGATGGTGTTTCTTTGCTACGGCTATCAACTTCCTTCTTTAACTGGGCAAAGCGATTTAATTCAAACTCGACAATCTCCAAGCACAATGAACCAACCTGTTCGAAAATAATACATTTCATATATAATGTAAAACTTGTTTAAACTGTTGAAAAATGATGAATCTGATAAAAAAGTGTTTTATTGGGTAAATGATTTAAAATCTGCACATTATTGTTATTTGTGATTGTAGTATTACGTGGAAAACGTTTGTTTTCATAATGCAGTTGCTACACAATGGCCCTGGGGAAATAAATTTGATCACACAATTAAAAGTTAACATGAGTACTCGCCGTGGTAGTCTATTAGACCACAGATCTTACCACTTACAATTTACTGCACATGACATCCTCAAAGAGAAAAATCTTTAAAAAACTATCATTGGATAAACTAATTATTACTATTTTACACGATTCACTACACTGGAAGGTATAACCAACTAAACAGGTCACTAAATAGGCTTAGAATTGGCTAGACTCTGTCGGCATAATTTAGCCATCATTATTAATTTCCTGGCTGGACATGGTTGTGAGATATGTGGTCTTGAAATAGCGTGGTTGTATATCGAATTTTGGTTGGATACAGAAAAAAATAATTTATATTATTTAAGTAGAATTGTGAAGTAATAGAAATAAGTAGACGGTCTTAGTAAAAGAGTAAAGGAACCAAATAGAAGATACGATAAAATAAAAGTATAGAAAGTGGCATAAATGAACTATTAAGACGAAAAAACAGTTTGAACAGTTATAACCGAGAATAGATTATTTTACTAGAGATCAGTGCACCTGACGTGATCATATAGAAGAAATGGGGGCATGGCCTACATGACGAGACAAAGCACTGCAAAAATGGGCGTCTGGCTGATAGGATGTGCTGGCGAGTAATAGTCCAGCGAGTCAAACCAATTTAAAACAAAGTTTTCATTTTCAGTAAAATGAAGTAAAGTCAGTGTGAAGAGGGAGTACACAGGTATTACGTACTATGAAAAAATCAGTGAAAATAAGGTCTCAAGTGTTATAAGTGAATAGTTGTGTACAGGCTATGTACAAAGGACGCATGGCGACAGAGTGTATAAAAAAAAGTGGTATAGTATAGTTAGTTTACTTTTATCCATTGCATCGACAGGCATAAACACATAAAAAGACATAAATGAACATTTTCAAGTGTAAATTATGGTTGGGTACTTTAGAAGTGAACATTTCTATACGTACTGGACAATTTGATAGACTATTAGAATCATTTCATTTGTAATAGAGTTAATTGAAACCATTCTGAGTATTCATTTGTAAATTATGTTTATTATTATTATGATTTCTATTGACGAAATTTATGATTGTGTGAATGTTTTAAACATGGAGTAAAATATCAATTTCCATGGTCAATTATTTCATTGATACCTACGGTACTGTTGAATTTCCCAAAGTACTTCCAAAGTAAACGTATTCACAACCTGAGAAATTTAAGACATAATTTTTGTGTTTGAAGTGAGAAAATTTTTTTGTTAATGAACTCGCCCGAGCGACTTAAAAAACCAACTGGTGTACAAAATTTGAACCACATCGGACATAAAATGCGACTGTTAGAGAGCGAACACATACATACATATATATATATATTATTTTTAATGACAGCCGCAAAACATGTTCTGGGGACTATGATCAGTGCTCGTTGACTACTTCTGACCTCTCACCATAAGAGTCTTTGCAATAGCTCATCTTCCCTATGGAAATTCGCTTATTAATATTTAGGAATCAGTAAGTTAAAAAAGTAAACACAAAATTTTACATCTTTAGTTCAATGGGGGTAACTAGTATTTCATCTATTTAAATAAAATTTGATATGACATAAATATTTATATTTGATACATATATGAATATCAAAGTTCAGAATCTTAGCATTACAATGCTATGAAAATCATTGACACAAATGGAATACTTTTCGTTTTAAGTTGCGAGTGTTAGATTGTATGTGAAACTGTCCAAATTAATGGGAGGGGGGGGTTCAGGCAAAATAATAGAAGCCAGACTTATATACTGGTGAAGGTAAAATCTGGAGTAATTAGAAAAAACTGTTTGTATTTTGTACATAAGAAAATGTTGACGTAATTATTATTCTTAAAAACTACATTTTTAATAATAATTGTAACTTGTTAAATTTACCTTATATTGCTGCACAACAGGATGGAACTGACTAAATGTGGAAAAGCAAAAAAAAGTGTAAACAATGTTGGTGCTCAATTCAATACTCTTCTTCCAATCTTCTCGTAACACACGCGACAATGCACTTAATATTGGCTCTGTAACAGAAAACATATTTCCTTTGCAAACCATTTGCACAACTTCCTTTCACTATACTGTAGAAGGGATTAAAAATAAGTCGTAGTTTAGAAAATATTTACTAATAGTAGGAAATACAACCTCTTGATCCTCTCTTCCCCTCACATAAGCTTATTATAAGGCTGAGTACATCCTCTTCCTTTCTTGTATTCTTGGTTAATATTTTCTTTTCACTCATGTTTTATTTACAAACAACGCTTCCTCTTTAACTTTTGACTACTCAGCATTTTGGAAATGTGTCTTAAAGATACTAGCCCTTAATACTGCCAAGCCAAAAAGATGTTTTTATTTGAATTTTATTTAATCATTGATACAATGATCAAAATTGAAGATGAAATTTTTATCCTTGAAATCATTTTATCACAAATCTGTTGATATTTTTTATTTAATTTTAAAACTGAATTTTTATAAACTATTGGTAAGAGGATGACATGTTATATATGTATGCTGTACTTAATGACCAGATCAAAAGAAAGAGTGGATAACCTATTTCGTTACCAAATAGGATAACATACTTAAACGCCAGTCGACAACTCCATCGATATATAGAGTGTTTTAAAATGAATATCGGGGTTTTAAGGCTTTGTAGTATTTATTATATCTAACTAAAAATACATCAAATATAAAAGCAACTCAAGCAGTTTTGAGTTAATAAGTCAATTAACTTGTGTCGCAATCCTTGATGACCGCAAGTTAGGGATTGTCGCCGACATTGTTGTCGAACCTTCTATGGTGTAGTAAAAACCAGGTGACAGTCTGCTCAGAAGTGTCCTGCACGGCATGTCACAACACTGACACAAAAATTGTAACTATCCAGCACAATTATAATTTAATCTAAATACAAAAATTAAAATAGTCAAATAACATAACTAGTAGCTAAATAACATAATATCAGTTCGGAAATGTTCGACTTAATTTGGCTGTGCAACACAGACTAAAATTGGTGAGCTCTACCACAGAGCAAACTTATATCGGTTTGGAAATGTTCGACTTGATTTGGCTGGGCAATATGGACTAGTGGGCAATTAACAGAACGCCTGAGATAGCAGTAACGTATCATCGCACTACTTGTGCTTAAATATCTAGTAGTGCACCAATATGAGAACTATTATCTAGCTTTAACAATTTTGTAGTATGAAAGAGAATTTTGATACAATTCAATGTTTTGATTACTATTTCTTAATAATTTTGCTCGGGAGGTTCGAGCTCTTGAGCCAAGTAGAAGGAGCCCTCGGGGAATGTTATGCTGAAACCGTTAGAAAACTTTGTAGAATTTTTGGTCGACGAAATTCACCTAATCTGTCAACAGTTATGAGACTGATTAAAAAATTGGAGGAAACAGATTCAATTTGTGGATATTAAACCATCAGGGCGGTCTTTCGAGAACATTGCCATCGTCCACGGAGATCAATTTGCCCTACCTGTCTACATTGGGAGAATCACCATGTAGCGAATCCTCAAAACAGATTTGCATATGCCTGGCTACAAGATTCAACTGACACAACAACTTAAGACGGCGGACAAGAATTTGTCGATTGGATTTTAGAAAGGCAAAACGTGGGCCCCGATTTTCCTAAGAAAATCATCTTCAGCGATGAGGCGCATTTTCAACTCGATGAATACATCAAAAAACAAAATTGTCGAATTTGGGGTACTGAAAACCCTCGAGTCATTGTTCAGAAACAGTTGTTTCCACAACGAGTCTTTGGACTGGTAGAGTGATTGGGCTGTACTTTTTCGAAGACAATGCCAGAAATAAATTAACAGTGAATGGCAAATGTTATCGCAACATGATAACAGATTTCTTATGGCCTCAATTGAACAATATGAATCTGGCAGACTTTTTTTCCAGCAGGATGGCGCTACTTGTCATGCTGCAAACGAAACATCTGATTTGCTGCGAGAAAAATTTCTTGACCTACACAGCAGCGATCAGAATTGGCCACCGAGATCCTGTGACTTTTTCCTATGGGGATTTTTGAAATCTCATGTTTACGTCAACAAACCAAAAACAATTCCTGAACTCAAGACAGCAATTCGAGGTGTCATTGGTGAAATTGAACCACAATTTTATGGTAAGGTTATAGAAAATTTTGTTGAAAGAATGAATGTGTGCCACCATAGACATGGAGGACATTTGTTCCACAATTAAACGCAGTAAGTGCACTTTCTATTGTAATAAAAATATTTAAAAATTTTAAATAAATTATGATTTAATTAACAATTCAAATCTTGCGTTATTTATGGGACACCCCATACTATTGTGTGTGCATATCTTACCACTTCCGACTAAATCCTCCAAGTTATTTGGATCTTTAGCTAGTTCTAGTATTAGCGAAGAACCACGTATTTTGTCAGGTAAATCTTCATAAAGGAGTTCGAGATATTGTTCCATCTGTGAGAAGCTGGCTCCTTGGTCCAACAGAAGTGGTGCAGGTGAAGGACTTTCTGAGCTCGAATAGCCACAGGCGCTCTCGGCACTATCTTTAAAAACATAACAATACTATATTAATCTACATAGTTTGATCTGACAAACCGTCATTTATAATAATGTGAATTGTGTTATGTGCAACAATTTAAACAATTAGGCATTTATTATGAAATACAAGAAGTGGCATAATGGAGTCCTACATGAATAAATTATTGGTCTTGCACTTTGAAATCCTGTAAATTCTTCTTTTCTGCAACATTTCTTCTTTGATTTCCCTCAGTCTGTTAGTAACCTTGGTCTAGACCCCTCAAGGTGGGCTCAACATTTATTTTACTTCAGACATTGTAGCCCAAAGATTGGTTTTATAATTATTATATTATAGGCGATTTTTACTTATGTCATCGATTTTTTTTAATCGATTTTCCTTTCATGTTAAAGTTTTTCATTTTTCTGTAAAAAACTATTGCAATTTCAGACTAAATGTCCTTCATCTGGTTATATAAAACCACAAAACTAAAATATAACATATGAAAAAACATCAAATAATTCACTCCATTTGGAGATCGTTAAGTTCTTACATGCACTGTTGTAAAACGAACATTGACGTGCACGTCGATCGGCAGATCCGTATTCCTGTCCTGTCCGTGCACATCGATACGCCTTAAAATAATACAATGGTTTTGCTGCCATACTCAGAAAGAACCTTCTCACCACTAACCATCCTGACAATGTCTAAAGGACACTTCCGATAAGGAGAGACGACATCGCTGAAGAAGCTGGACATTGGACCGCCGCACTGGTAAGCGAGGGGCCTGTCACATCACACTTGGATACCACATATTGATCATATTTGTAGAAACTTAAACACTAGTAATTTTTGTTAAGAAGACTAAGAAAAATTTGTTAAGAAGGACATGTCTCATGGTTTACTATTCACATTTCTATCTATTATGTCTTAGATATGGACTTGTGTGGGGAGGACGAACAACTGCTTCCGCAATATCAATCAACAATATCACACTCGCCTTCCGCACAAGTAATAGTATTTCATCATTTCTTAAACGAAGAAATAAGATTATTTTGGAAAATAAATCTGGTGTTTATAAAATATCCTGTCCTGATTGCAACAAATATTATATAGGTCAAACAGGGAGAGAACATTCCTATGCCGATACAAAGAACATCTTCCAAATAACAAAAGCAATATTGCCAATTCTATTTTATGCTAGCCACTTACAACAATCACAGGCCAGGTGATTTCAATTCTAGTGTAAAAGCATTACACTTATGCACAAAGGGTGGAATAATGAGTGCACAAGAGGAGTTTGAGATTTATAGAGCATTTAAAAGAAAACCCGATGACATTTTAAATGATCAGCTGTCTTTCCAGTCACATCATTTGTATGATATAGCTCTCAAACAATTATCTAAGTACAATAGTGATTAGCATCAGTGGGGCCCATCGCTCACCGGACTTAATAGAGTGCACTTCGGTGCTGGACAGGACAGTTTAATGTTTTTGTGTTTGAGTAAGTGTTACGTGTTTTAACCTTCCAAGTGCTAACGTCGCATATGCGATGTATAAAAGTCGTGTTACGGTGCTAACATCGCATATGCAACGTTTGCGCAACACATTTTGTAAATGTGTGACGCCGCTATTTTCACTACAGGATACTTATATGTATGGTTGTGTTTGGAAACAGTCACTTTATTATAATTCAGAGTTTCATAGTGATATCGACTCAAACAAACCTTCGGCAGAATTGTCAAATCAACTATCTAATCGTGTAGTACGCGTAGATAGACGCACGGAACTCGGATTTTGTTTGTTTATCCTAGTTGTTATTCATTTTTAGTTTCAGTTTAGATCAGTTTATTTTTATTTGTTTTTGTAAATGTTTATTCATTTTTGAAGTAATTATGACTGAACTTAGCAATTCAAGTGCTATTAGAGGTGCGTTTGAAAATAGTGACTTTTAGAGAATTTGAAATGTAAATGTTTTTTTCTTCTTTTTTTTCTTGTATATAATGTGTGTGTTATTCCTTTATAACAAATTAAAACCATAAATATTGGGCCTAGACAGTACTTTTATATCTTTAGAGGCAAGTCTTTCTTCTTTGTGCGGAAAAGTAATTTTTGTATAGACAAAAAGGTTTTTTTACAGCATAGTAGTAGTGTTATGTATATTTCTATGCACCATAAAATTGTGCAACTTTTGGCTATATTGGATTTTCTACATTACTTTTGTTTACATATTTTGAGTGAGTGGTTTTAGAACACAATTTTTTTATTTTTTTTATTTTTACTTTGGTCAACAAAAAAAAGTATAAAAATTATAAGGTAAGCCTGTTAAAGCTATTTACTGTAAAGAGCATGTAATTGTGATTAAAATGATGTATAGTAAGTCTTACTTTACTGTTAGGGAGTATTTTATAATGATTTTAGTTAATAAGCAAGCACGGAACCAAAAAACCCTTAGCACTAAAGAGCAATATAGTCAGCACTTGGAGGGTTAACAATTTTAATGTGTGACGAGTTCCTGGGGTGAATGAACAAAACAAGAGGTATCTGATGATGAGACTTCGAAACATGTAATAAACGTAATTACATCAAAAGCAATTTGAAGTCACAAGACTTAGAAGGTAAATTTATTGTATTTAAATTTAAGTTTAAGAATTAAAACCAGAATTTAAAGTATTGGTTAATGTAAAGATTTTTTTATAATTATAAAATAAATACTTACATTTCCTTCAATTTATTTGGTGGAAACTTCTTTATTTTTTACAGATAGTTTTGTTTTTCAGTAAAATAGAGAAATCCATGATTATATTACAAGGGAAAGAAATGACATTCATATGACTACAGTACATCTTACAATAGCTACAAAGAATCCTGTATACAATGCTGGAATATGTTTCAATAATATGCCTGACCATATTAAACAGGAACACTTAAAAACATCATTTACAAAAATTGCAGGAGTACCTTGCTTATGGAGTTCTATGCTTTCTTTGAGTTTTTGACGTTTAGGTGAGGCGGTTAAGTTAAGAACTTAAAGTTGGTTTCATGATTTTTGGTATCCAAATCACTTTATACAATGAAATAAATTCAGAAAATTAGCATAGTAGTTTACCATTGTCGACGCGATGGTGTACACCGACCAACTAAAATCGCCCAGTGCTAAAAACTATATGTTTGCATTTTCTATTTAATGTGTTTGTGTTTTTATGAATGTAAGATGACTTCAAAAGTGATAATATATACTTGATAATGAGATTATCATCTCGAAACTTGTTGTAAATAGGACAGCATAACGAAGTCGCAAGATGGACTAAATAACAGATCAAAGTAATTTCCTGCACTTATTTCAATTTAAAGTTGTTGACTTGAACTTGAAGTATACCGGTAATTTAATGGTATGTTATTTTATTGACAAGTTCAATTTTAAGAATTTGTTGAAACATGTATCCTTTTAATGTATTTAATAAGTTATTATATTGTGTAAACATGCTTTAACCTCGTTTGTGATGTCAATGAATGTACGGATAAATAAAAAAATAAACTGACAGTAGAGGAAAGACTTTGCAATTATACCTCCAGTTCCTTCTGCTTATCAAGACAATTTTCTCATTAATAGCAATCAAAAGTGTATTTTTCACAACATTATCTGTACACTGTACACATGGGATATCCTGAACTGTTGCAAACGTTACAATTTGAACAGTTGTAAGTATGGGATGGGGGAAGGGGGCGCTCCAGCAAATGTGCGACCTTGTACTAGCCTGACATGAAGACATTTGTCACGTAGGTGTCGCCGAGCAATACACTTCTCATCATAAGGTTGAACTGATATTAATAAAAAACGAAAAGGGGAATAATCAAATGGGCTTTTACATTAAAAAAGACAATACTCCTGTATACTAGTTGCATATACTACTACCAGTGTAATGAATACTGTGGCCAGTGTAATGAAGGTATTTTCATTGGAAGAACAACATATATTACAGTGTAACCTACATTTTATATCAGCATAATCTGTTCTAACCACAAGCTTCTTTAAATCGTATGCCTATCATGGTTGACAATCGTACCTTCGTATCATACCTGTGTTGTATTTAGTAAACTTACCAGTAAATGCATTATCCTTCCGGCTCTGTAAATAGTAGATAAGATGTTCAACTTCAGCAGTTTTCGAAGGATGTATCAAAGTACACTTCTGGACAACTTCTCGAGCCAACACCGCACAATCAGTTGCGGCGTCCAGTTTCTTCAACCTTATGATTTTTTGGCATTCCTAAAAAAAAATTATTTATAATGTTTGAATTTAAAATACATTTGCAGAGCTACTGACACACCATACAAAATGTATAGCAAAAAAATTATTTATGTATGATGGATGTCTATAATCCATATATTGCTATGGTCGAGTTGTCGCCCTGAATTACTTTACTTTGTGTTGTTGCTTAGAGCATGAATTTGTTTATAATTTTCAGCAAACAGAGAGAACAAGAAATACTGGGGAGAGAATCTGGCCGATTGTGTAACGTGTGTCGCATATGACTTTTTGGCTGTTGTACAAGTCAGTCTTAACACTTGGGTATTTTTGACTTTGGGAAAGTCCGGTTTTACGCTCTATAAACTTGGCAACATATATATCTACTATAGGTTGGGGGACAACATTGAATCTTCTCTTTTTCTCAACTCCACTGTAAGTCAGAAGGTGTGCACAATGAAATAAATCAATAATGTATCACCTGATCTACATTTTCTTTGATATTGGGGTAGTATGGCCTACAAATTCTATTTCAATCCACATCCTACAAGAAATATAACCCATTTTGTAGGGAAGCCATTAAAGTGTAGAGAGACAGAGAAAATATTTTAAAAATCAAATATACAGAAATCGAGTTTTGCCCAACATATGATTGATAAAAACCACATGTTTAATAGCATTGACGAAAATATGGATATCTTGCACTTCTGCCATAAAAACTGCAAAATGGACACTCTTGAGGAATACAAAATATACAAAACCTTAAAAAATACCCCTGATAATGTCTTAAATGATAAACAAAAATTTAATTCGAACTCCATTTTTAACCATTTAAACAAATATTCTGTGAACACAGCATGTTGACATAAGGAGAAGAGGGGGGGGATAAACCGATAGGGTAATGCCTAAGTCTATCCAACTTTTTTACTTTTTTTTATGTTTTGTGTTCATGTGTTGTGTGAAATATTTGAACTATGTTTAACCATGGAACTTATATGAAGTGAAAGATTTGATAATGGTCTGATTAAGAGATCGAAACCGGTCATCCACAAATAAAGGAATAGGAATTGAAGTTTTTAAAAGGTAGGTACCTAAATTATTATTCATACACCCTATTCCGGAGGCTAAAATATTTTAAAGCTTAGGCTACCTCAGTTCAACTACATGTAGGGAGAAATTTACACTTCTTCCGCCCGCCCTGAGGCAAGCTGTTTTAATTTTTGTCATAGTCAGTAGTGATAGGTAGTACATTATATTTTGTTAAAATTTATTAGTTTCCACCATAAGTTCTTTCATTGCAGTTTTCTATTGTACAAACAATTTACCGTAATCTGAAATTCAAACAGTTATTTAACATCATATTTTAAAACAAACAGATACCATATGACACGGTACGGTATTTCAATACGGTATTTGAACCATTAACTCCATAAAAGCATGAGAAATTCAATCAGGTAATTTAAGGCGCAATTACTATGAAGCGGCAGTGTATTCAATGTTTTATAGTAATAAAGTTAGAACCTAGTTTTATTTTGTGGAAGATTATTGATAACAAAATTTCCTTGTATTTTTTATTTAGCAAGTTCAGTACCGTATTAAAAGAATAAATCTTAACAAGTATGCTTGGAATTGGCCAAGAGATCAGGTAAGAAACATATAATCCACCTAAAGCCTACAGTACTTTTATCGTTTATTAGCTTTGCATCATACAGTCATTTGTATTGTATTTAAACATGGACAGTCAGGAAATAAACTAGAATAGTAAGTTCAAGTTCATACCACCAGATGGCAAAACACTTCAAATTTGAATTGTACCAAATTCCCGCCAATAAAGCTAGTTCCTACTTTCACTGATGCCGATTGTTAAGGTGTCATTTTAAATCAAAACATCAAGTTTGACTCACACAGTACCAATCACATCAGTAATAAAACAAATACTAATTATTTACCTTAAGTCCGTCTTGTGACTCCTTGTCGTTTAGTTTAAGACGACATGTTTCGGAGCCGTAACTCCATCACCTGTGTGGTCATAATTATCTGTGACTCGGACCATAATCATGCAATGCAAATAAAACAAATACCGTAGTTGCATAATATAACAGTCTACTCATAACTGCAGAATCATACAACTTTGATTCTACTCATTTCAGCCTAAGAGTGAATGTGTTTTGTATAGAATATGCTTACAATCATCTCTTGTTCGTATATCCTTCATGTTTACAGAAGAATTTAATTTAAAACCTACCTTCTTTTCACTGAGCATAGGATCACCAGACTCTCCAAGTATCACTGCTTCCAATTCATAGTTCACAATAAGAGCTGTCTCTGTTGGATGGACATCTATTGACCCTGATCGTACACGCCTTAACATACAAATAAATTACAACTAACTGATGAACACAAAGAAAAACATTGAATTTCAATTCAATTAATAAATATAAATTATTGAAAGAATAACTAAATAACTAAACAACTTAGAGGATACATAAATTGGTACTTACGTATTATACGGAGGCCACTATTTTTAGACAACGTTTTCTTATTACATAGGCTACTATTTTTAGTAGTAACCTATCAACTAAACATACTGTGACTAAATACTATAGGTTAGAACTTTAGGATATTTTTTTTTATTATTCTTGCATTTCTGTTGTTTACTAAAACAATACCTAACCTTTTTTTTCCGGAGCGAGGTCAGAAGCTTTGCCAGCCAACACCTAGGGCCGGCACCTCTTGATAGTGTGGAGATCGCATCCACTAAACCACCCCACGCTCTGTCATCAACGCCATCCTGGGACTGCTGTGGCATTACTTCAGGATGGTCGCCTGACTATCTGTATTTCCACCTATATTATAATTTTACTATCTTCTTCCTATATGGGCTCAATACCGATCTTGCAAAACTTGCAACTTCTCGCCACTGGTATTCCTTGGCCATCATGAAATTGACAATAGATGCCACATCTGGTATTATCGATACCTTTTTTCCAGATCATTCCTATCTCTCTGCCATCGTTGACAATAGAAGAACGTATGTTCCACGGAATCTTCTTCTCCACAGTATTTACACCTAGGGTCATCCCAAAGTTTGAAATGGTGCAGATAGACATCGAATTCGCCATGTCCCGTGAACAGCTGGGTTGTGTATTAGTCCGTCTCTCCATGTTTCCTTTCGGACCACTTCCCTAAACAACATCTGGGATTAGTTCCATTGTCCCACCTACTATGTTTAGTGACCATCGTGCCTGCCACTTATCCGTGGTCGTCTTCCTCAGCTCCTTCCTCGGTATAAAATTCTGCGCCATTTCTTTAACAGTCCTCTCTTCCACAAGAAGTTCAATCGGTGGCATTCCTGCTATTACCAATGCCGCCATAGTCGACACTGTTCTATAGGCACTTATTGTTTTTATGGCCATTCTTCTCTAAATTACTTCTAATATGGCCCTGTATTTTTTTAATTTAAGCGCTTTCTGCTATACAGGAGCTGCATACAGTACTATCGACATAGCTGCTCCTGCTAAAACTCTTCTTTTACTACTCATCGGACCCCCAAGGTTAGTCATAAGTCTTTCTAGGGACTTCACCACTCTCCCCGTCTTTTCCAAAACCTCTCTAACATGCTCCGTCATTTTTTAACCTCTATCAAATGTCACTCCTAGGTATTTCGTTCCTTTGTTTTCCATTACCTCTTGCCCTCCAACCAGTATTGAAAAGTTTCTTATACTTCTTTTAGCCACCAGTAGAACTACTTCCGTTTTATTCGGTGCAATTGCCAAATCCATCCTCTCTAACCAATCGCAGATATTTATTGCTGCCTCATTTATTTTGGTCTCCAAGTCGCACGCATTTCTCGCTCTGGCTACAATCACCAGATCGTCAGCAAATCCAAGTGTCTTCACTCCTTCTGGCATATCCAACTGTAGCACCCCATCATAATATATGTTCCATAGAGTTGGCCCAAGGATAGACCCCTGTGGGACACCGCATCTCATTTCTAGTTCTTTGCCTTTGCTTATTATTACCCTTCTATCATCTAGATAGTTCATAAGTAGGCCTACTCTTACTAAGTAGTTGGGCACCTTCCTCCTTATTAATATATTTACAATTTTATCCCACGATACACTGTTGAAAGTGTTCTTTATGTCAATGGTGACTAAGGCACAACAATCTCTTCTAGCATAGTTTTTAATTTGTGTGATGTCATCCACGACCTCATTCACCTTTTCTATTGCCTTCCTGCCTTCACCGCTGAAAAAGCCTTCCTGAAACCAAATTGATTTTGAGACAGCCCTCCGTTTCCCTCAATTGCTTCATTGATCTTGTCTACCAGTAACCTTTCAAATATCTTTCCCATTCCATTGAACATGCATATAGGTCTATAACTTATCTTATCGTCCTTATTTTTCTTAGGATTCTCTATTAGTACCAATATTGCTACCTTCCAGCTGGTCGGAAAAAACCCCGTAAGTAGCAGTCTGTTCAGTAAGGCAGCTGTTACCGACGAATGTTGGGTTGCTAACCTTTTTGTCACTTCTGGTGGTATCATGTCTGGCCTCGGTGCTCTGTGTTCTCTCACTTTTTCCCCCGCAAACTTTACATCTTCTGCGGTAAACAGTTCTACTTCCGACGTTTCCACTTCTGGATATCTCTCCAGTTGATTTTTTTCCTCCTTGGAAAGAGCTCCTGGGCTACCTTCATTTCCCCTTCGTTGTCCAGATTATAAGGTTTCATTCCACGAACTATTTTGTAAGCTCGTCCCCAAACGTCACGATCCAACTCTTGAAATAAATTTGTCATGATCCCAACTTGGATTGACTTATTTTCTTCTTGCGTGTAGCTTTCGCTTCTCTGTATTTTCTATTGAGCTCTATTTTAACCTCTTCCATATCGCTCCTATTCTTACTTTTGTTTCCTCTGACCATTTTCCTTCTCGTCACTAAGCACAATTTCCTAAGTTCCGATATTTCTGACGTCCACCAATACACTCCTTTTTTGAATGTCCGTGCGCTTCGTTTCTTCTGGAATGCTACATCACATCCTACAGTATCGTCAAATTTACGAACAGTTATCATGTCAGTTCTACCCTCTCCTTCTAAAGATGTTATAAGCGTTTGATCGAAAACTTCCATGTCCTCTGTCTTAACAATCCAGCCTCCTATTCCAAAATTCCTTTTCACAACACCAACTTCTTGACTAGTTGTAACCACTTCGTTATTTTTTTTATTATTCTTGCATTTCTGTTGTTTACTAAAACAATACCTAACCTAGCAACGTTTAAAAAAATAGTGGCCTCCATATAACACGTAAGTAGGTACCCATAAATTGTTATAAGAACACTAACTAGGCTTTCTAAATAAGCAGACGGGTAGGGGGGGGGGGGGGGGGGGGGGGGGGGCTACAGAGTTAATAGACTAAGCGTTAATAGACTACTAAGTAAGTGTGATATGGGTTCTCTGTATGAGTTAGTAGGCTTTAGCACACATTTTTGTTCTTAACGGAAATAGTCTCTGTTGTTTGGTGGCTTCACTGTACATACTTAGGAGAATACAAATTCTGAATGCAACATTTGTCTTGCAACAAAACATGTATTGCATCTAGTGAAGAGGGTTCTCACAGCATTGACCAGCAATACTATCCCTTTAAAACATTTTTCAGTTGAATGTGTTTACTTTTGTAGGCTACTTAATTAACACTTAATGCAATTTCGGAAAAGTAAATTAAGTTTAATTTGGTTAACGTTTGTTTCTAAACGTGTGATTAGCTCTATATTATACATTTCTGGACTTGCTTCTAGCAAGAAATCTATTAACACAAACAAAATAGTTGCCAGAAAAAAGCACACAAAAATGCTTAGAAAATAATTATACACAGGCCTATAATTCAATTTGTCGTTTTGTTTTGTATTTGGTTGTAATTTGTACCCATTATTATTTACACTTATATAATTTAAAAAGCTTTTAACTGATTCATTAAAAACATCCGATTTTATCATTATACTAAGTAGGCCTATATAGGCTAATGATATGAAATAACCTTTCAGAGATTAGTAGGCTACAGATCTTTTGAATTTTGATGTCTATTGATCTTTTGTCATTTTTACATGTCAGATCTCTAACTAGAAAATTTAATAAGTTAATTTTAAGGTTGGTTATTTATTTTTTGTGAAATATCTGCAATTCAATAACCTTTTTGTCAAATATGATCAATACAGACATCTTTTGCATGATGTTCCCATATTTATTATTGAATATAGGTTAACCCTACGTTGGTCGACGGGTGAGCGTGGGGCTCACTTTTAATTTTATTTTGTTTTAAATCAACTATGGTTAGCATTTCCGGTCTGAAACTTCTAATAGCTGTCAGTTGGAATGTGAAGAGGTGGGGGGTTGCCGGTCTAGTTTCCATCTTATTTCCAGTCGCGTCCTTGACACCGAACGGTTCACAACTACACGAGAGTTAGCGCCGCGCTCACCCGTCGACCACTCGCGTTACAATTATTTTACTAAAGTCGGCTTTTGTTTAGGTTGTATTTTAGGATTTTAAGCTTATTTTTAAGTGCATATCGTTTGTTTATGTATTAATTATTATGGATAACAATCAACAAATAGTGCAGTGGCTGCTGGATGAGTCTGAGGGTGAGGACACGATTGCCACCGATTATTTTTCTTCTGATCATGAAGAGGATGTTGTAAATAATAGTGTCCATGAATCTGGCAGTAAACAGTCAGGTGAAGAAGAAGAAGAGGCAGGAAATACTTTCAATATCGGGCCAACATACAAAGACAAGGACAATGTTACGCTATGGAACAAGCATGCGCCCTCTCAATGTAGACGAAGGTTGGCAAGAAATATTGTTGTTCATCTTCCAGGTGTAAAGGGAGAAGCTAAAAATGCTCAAACAATAAGAGAAGCCTGGAGTCTTTTTTTCCCGGATGTAGTTATTGAAGAAATAACTAAACACACGAACATTCGTCTACGGAAAATTAGGCAAAATTATAACCGAGAATCTGATGTTATAGATACATATACTGAAGAAATTAAGGCTCTTATTGGTCTACTCTACATGGCAGGAGTGTTAAGATCTTCACACGTTAACTTATTGGACTTGTGGGCTACCGACGGAACTTCTCCTGAAATATTTCGTATGGTGATGAGCTACAGGCGTTTTTATTTATTATTACGTGCACTTCGTTTTGACGACGAGGCCACAAGAAGAACGAGAAAAGCTTTGGATAAGCTGGCTCCCATAAAGAATGTTTTTGATGGTTTTGTGGACCGTTGCTTGAAGAATTACAGTGTAAGTGAGTATGTGACACTGGATGAAATGTTCGAGTCATTTAGAGAAAGGTGCTCATTCAGGCAATATTTGCCAAAGAAGCCGGCAAAATATGGTATGAAAATGTTCGCTTTAGTTGATGCTAAGATGATGTACACATCTAATTTAGAATTATACTGTGGTACCCAGCCGGAAGGACCATTTTCACTCGACAATAGACCTCATGCAGTTGTGAAAAGATTAACTGCACCAATTCATGGTTCTGGGCGTAACATAACCATGGATAATTGGTTTGCATCCATACCTGTCGTAAATGAATTAGTTACTCAAAGCAAATTGACAGTGGTAGCTACATTGAAAAAAAACAAACGGGAGTTGCCCCAAGAAATAGTAAGTACAAGGCATAGACCAGTCAACAGTAGTCTCTTTGCGTTCGGTGAACAATCCATGTTAGTATCTTATGTTCCAAAAAAATACCGTAATGTGATATTAATCTCGAGTATGCATGACTCTGATGAAATTGATGAGGACACTGGAGACCTGATGAAACCTAGAATTGTGACTTTTTACAACAGCACAAAGGGAGGAGTCGATTTGGTTGATAGTATGAAAGGAGAGTATACTGTAGCAAGAGTATCATTTCGGTGGCCTCTTCGTATCTTTTTCTCTCTACTTGACATAGGGGCAATCAATGCTCAAATTGTGCTAAATGGCAACACAGGTGAACAGTTGACAAGAAGAAGGATTCTCAAAACCTTGGCACATGAACTCTTCACAACACATATGGCCCTGAGAGCTTCAAGCCATGGCGTGCAAAATGATCTCCGGTTGAGAATACTGAAACAACTTGGAATGGATGCTGAAACATCGAAACCACTTCCAGTTCGAAATAAAGAACATGTAAAGTGCGGCTTCTGCCCTAAGAAGAAAAACAGACTGACAACAGTTAGATGTGCAACATGTGTAGTGCCGATTTGTGGGGAACACACAGTCACACTTTGTGTGCATTGTAAAACAAAGAGTGTTGATAATGGATCAGACTCGGACTAGAATAAAAAACTATACTTTCCATTCATCTAATGCAAATATCTTTAGTAATCTTAATTCATCTTATCTTACTAATGTTTAATACATAATCTTCTAATTAACTTTATTTTTCACTTTTTCATGATTTACTTACAAAAATTCGTTCAAAATCAAATTTTATTAAGTTTTTATAATTGTTCAAGTAATACTACCACTTGTAAAATATTTTTCTATTCAAAATAAAGATTATATACAACAAATTTTGTGTCAGTGTTACGAATAAATTCCCTATCACGCATAATAGGTTAAAAAACGGCAGGTGAGCGCAGCGCTCACCCGTCAACCAACGGCGTCTGTCGGTCGACCTCCACCAACGTAGGGTTAAAAGGTTAAAAATTTTTGTCAGAAATATATTTTATGTTGTCTCACTACAACCTGTCACTACAATAGGCTACTTTTAAATTATAGTTTCAAAAATAAATAAAAGGAAATTCAACACTTTTATAGCATGTTTCTTAGTAAAGTAATAGTTTTAACTCAGAAAAATAATGAAGTCAATCATTACGGAAATAGGTTCGACTTGATTTTTTTTTTTTTTTTTTGGTAAATTATAGGGCCTAAATAAAAAAATTTAAATCAATTTTTTGTAAGCCTGGTTATTTTTTTCTCTTTTTCCAGTAGTTAAGCTTCTATACTTTTAAATCTGATAATAAAACTTGTTTAAATTAATAATTTTTAAAACATGGTCCAGAAAATGTTAAGTAGGCCTAACTGTTCATTTAATACAGAGTATCAGTAGTTTGATAATATTTGCAGTTTTTTCTTCTTCAAAATTATTGTTGCAATGCCCAAAGTATAGGCTATTACATTTTTTGGAGGAGGTATCTTTTACTAATATTCTTTATTATTTCTCATGATTAACCTAGGTCTGTGTGAATAAAAAATAGTAATAACAAATAGCTATGAAGAAATAGATTACCGTATGTAGTAATTGTTGAAATTACAATATTCTGGCCTACACCCTCCAAACCATAATGCCATATTTCAGGACTTTTTTTAGGGAAGTTGAGTAGGCCTAGTGGTACCAACAAATATTTTTTTACGAGGGTAAAAATGTAGTTTACCTTGTCAAACGATTTCTAAGGGAATTTGATATAACATGAAAGAACACATCTAACTGATTGTAGAAACAACAAAAATTTTCCCGGGAAATAATATTTGTAGGAGTTATGAAAGAAATAAAACTTGAAATTGTATAGGTTAAGTTTCGACTTTTCCGCGATATTTGACGTAATTATAACAAAATAAATCACTTCACATACACCAAACATGTAAGAATTAAATAAACTAAACAATATGAACCCCAAAAGTATCCACGAAGTAAGAAAATGTGAAAATAATGTAACAAACATAATTACCCTAGTACGTAAACAAATGCATCAAACAATAGAAAGTACCGTTTAACTGCGTATTTAAAATGGAAATTAATCAACGTTGCCAAATCGAACAATAGGTTATTGTACTAATTAAGGTGTGTATAAATCAAGGTAACTAGATAGTAAAGGTTGCCTCATTTGAGAAATAATATTTCGTCGTATTATCACTTTATATAATTAGAATAAAAAAAAAAAAACTAGAGGACTTACCTAAACTGTTTAGTTACAGTATTTTGCCGATAACAGTATGATTATAATATTTGTATAATTATAATATTTCGTCGTATTATCACTTTATATAATTAGAATAAAAAAAAACTAGAGGACTTACCTAAACTGTTTAGTCACAGTATTTTGCCGATAACAGTATGATTATAATATTTGTATAATTAT
>JAGFPH010000960.1:81044-95122 GCA_018207615.1 Philaenus spumarius
AATTTGTTTATAATTTTCAGCAAACAGAGAGAACAAGAAATACTGGGTAGTGAATCTGGCCGATTGTGTAACGTGTGTCGCATATGACTTTTTGGCTGTTGTACAAGTCAGTCTTAACACTTGGGTATTTTTGACTTTGGGAAAGTCTGGTTTTACGCTCTATAAACTTGGCAACATATATATCTACTATAGGTTGGGGGACAACAGTGAATCTTCTCTTTTTCTCAACCCTACTGTAAGTCAGAAGGTGTACATGATGAAATAAATCAATAATATTTTACCTGATCTATATTTTATTTGATTTTGGAAAAGTATGGCCTACAAATTCTATTTCAATCTAGATCCTATAAGAAATATAACCCATTTTGTAGGGAAGCGATTAAAGTGTAGAGAGACAGAGAAAATATTTTTAAAATCAAATATACAGAAATAGAGTTTTGCCCAACATATTATCGATAAAAAACACATGTTTAATAGCATTGACGAAAAGATGGATATCTTACACTTCTGCCATAAAAATTGAAAATGGACACTCTTGAAGAATACAAAATATACAAAGCCTTAAAAAAATACACCTGATAATGTTTTAAACGATAAACAAAAATTTAATTCAAACTCAATTTTTAACCTTTTATAAACAAATATTCTGTGAACACAGACATGTTGACATAAGGAGAAGGGAGGGGGGGGATAAACTGATAATGCCTAAGTCTATCCAAACTCTCGGACAAGCAGTGTAGGACATGTCCTTTACAAATTCACAAGTGAGTGACAATATGACTTTTTTACTTTTTTTAATGTTTTGTGTTCATGTATTGTGTGAAAGATTTTAACTATGTTTAACCATGGAACTTTTATGAAGTGAAAGATTTGATAATGGTCTGATTAAGAGATCGAAACAGGTCATCCACAAATAAAGGAATAGGAATTGACGTTTTTAAAAGGTAGGTACCTAAATTATTATTCATACACACCCTATTCCGGAGGCTAAAATATTTTAAAGCTTAGGTTACCTCAGTTCAACTACATGTAGGGAGAAATTTACACTTCTTCCGCCCGTCCTGAGGCAAGCTGTTTTAATTTTTGTCATAGTCAATAGTGATAGGTAGTACTTTATATTTTTGTTAAAATTTATTAATTTCCACCATAAGTTCTTTCATTGCAGTTTTCTATTGTGCAAATAATTTACCGTAATCTGAAATTCAAACAGTTATTTAACATCATATTTTAAAACTAACAGATAGGTACCATAAGACAAGGTACGGTATTTCAATACCGGTACGGTATTTGAACCATTAACTCCATAAAATCATGAGAAATTCAATCAAGTAATTAAGGTGCGATTACTATGAAGGAGCAGTGTATTCAATGTTTTATAGTAATAAAGTCAGAACCTAGTTTTATTTTGTGGAAGATGATTATTGATAATAAAATTTCCTTGTATTTTTTATTTAAATCTTCACAAGTATGCATGGAATTGGTCAAGAGATCAGGTACAAAACATATAATCCACCTTCAGCCTACTTTTATCGTTTATTAGCTACAGTCATTTGTATTGTATTTAAACATGGACAGTCAGGAAATAAACTAGACTAGTGAGTTCAAGTTCATACTACCAGGTGGCAAAACACTTCAAGTTTGAATTGTACCAAATTCAGCCACCAATAGAGCTAGTACCTACTTTCACTGATGCCGATTGTTAAGGTATCATTTTAAATCAAAACATCAAGTTTGACTCACACAGTACCAATCACATCAGTAATAAAACAAATACCATAGTTGCATAATATGTTACAGCCTACTCATAACTCTGCAGAATTATACAACTTTGATTCTACTATTTCAGCCTAAGAGTGGATGTGTTTTGTACCGTATAGAATATGCTTACAATCATCCCTTGTTCGTATATCCTTCATGTTTACAGAAGAATTTAATTTAAAACCTACCTTCTTTTCACTGAGCATAGGATCACCAGACTCTCCAAGTATCACTGCTTCCAATTCATAGTTTACAATAAGAGCTGTCTCTGTTGGATGGACATCTATTGACCCTGATCGTACACGCCTTAACATACAAATAAATTACAACTAATTGATGAACACAAAGAAAAACATTGAATTTCAATTCAATTACTGATAATGAATATTATAGAGGATACATAAATTGGTACTTACGTATTATACGGAGACCACTATTTTTAGTAGTAACCTAGCAACTAAACATACAGTGATTAAATACTATAGGTTAGCACTTAAGGCTATTTTTTATATTATTCTTGCATTTTTGTTGTTTACTAAAACAATACCTAACCTAGCAATGTTTAAAAAAATAGTGGCCTCCATATTATGTAGGTACTCAAAAATTATAAGAACACTAAATAGACTTTCTAAATAAGTAGACAGGTACAGAGTTAATAGACTACTAAGTGTGATATGGGTTCTCTGTATGAATTAGTAGGCTTTAGCACACATTTTTGTTCTTAACAGAAATAGTCTCTGTTGTTTGGTGGCTTTAGTGTACTTAGGCGATTACAAACTCTGAATGCAAAATTTGTCGTGCAACAAAACATGTATTGCATCTAGTGCAGAGGGTTCTCACAGCATTGACCAGCAATACTATCCATATAAACATTTTTCAGTTGAATGTGTTTACTTTTGTAGGCTACTTAATTGTCACTTAATGCAATTTTGGAAAAGTAAATTAAGTTTGGCTTGGTTAATATTTGTTTCTAAATATGTGATGATCTTTCGTAGTTAGCTCTATATTATACATTTCTGGACTTGCTTCTAGTAAGAAATCTATTAACACAAACAAAATAGTTGCCAGAAGAAAGCACATGAAAAAGCTTAGAAAATAATTATACATAGGTAGGCCTATAAATTCAATTTGTCATTTTGTTTTGTACTTGGTTGTAATTTGTACCCATTATTATTTACACTGATGTTTAAAAAGCTTTTAACTGATTCATTTAAAACATCCTGATGATGATGATGATTTGCGCTGTTAGTTTAAATTCAGATTTTAGTATTTTTAGGTTCTGGTGTTGTAAGTTAGAATTTGACACAATAGGCCTACTGTAATTTTACCAAACAATTATTTGAAATATGGACAACCTATTACTGTGGTTAGACAATGTACAAGCTTTTCATATAATTTTTTCAAGATGGAAAATCAAGATCATTACCTAAACATCACATTTAAATTGAAGTTTAGATACATCTAGGCCAAATGGTCGACACCTGCCACACTAAAATTCAGGATATAGGTCTAGGCCTATGTTTCTTTTTTTTTACTTAAAAGCTATATTGAAAGCACAGATGGCGCAAGTTTACTATTCGACCCTAGGCTAACCTATGGCAACAGAAATGCAAAAATAATTAAAAAAAACCTAAAAGGTTCTAACCTATAGTATTTAGTTACAGTATGTTTTTACCTACCTGTATTCAACATTTAACAGTAGAATGTAAAACAACAATATCGTTGTCTGCAAAAGTATTGGGATAGGGTCGAATAGTAAACTTACACCGCAGATTCACAGAAACTATAAATGCAAAAATAATAACCATCGTTGACAAACATTAAAGAAATTAGAACAAAACTTGCTCAGGCATAAGTTTACAATAAGCATTTCTGTTGATATCATCACACAGAGATAGCCTCTTAAATGTTTTAGAAACAACAATAACATAGTTCTGCCAATCTAAGTTTAATGTCACTGTATTAAGGGTCGGCTCTAGTAAAACAGAAAGCAAGCTGCGTCTCCCTATAGCGGCGGTAGGTTACGCTGACATTGCTCATCCTAAATCCATTTAAAACCCGCAATTATTCAAATAGCGTTTTTAAAAAAAATACCAAACTCTTGGAGACAAAATTCTTCATCAGAATGGCTTGGTAATTTTTCGCTATAATTAATAGTTACAACGTAAAAAATATTTAAAATCACCCTATAGCGGCGGTAGGTTACACGGACATTGCTCAGCCTAAATCCATTTAAAACCCGCAATTTTTCAAATAGCGTTTAAAAAAAAATACCAAAATCTTGGGGACGAAATTCTTCAGGCAAATGGCTTGGTAGTTTTTCGCTATAATTAATAGTGACAACATAAAAAAATATTAAAAATCAATGTTTTAAATTGTTAATAAATATTAAACAAAATATGTTTCTTAATTTTTAAAAAGCCATTTGCATGCATATTGACCATAGCTTTAAAATGACATATTGTTTATAATTTTCCGATCAAAAAATAAAGGAAAAATTTGGATTTTAATTTAACATTGGTCTTATGGAGTGTCAGCCGACATGGCCCACAGCTAGAGCCGACCCTTAAGGTTTATGTCTATGTTACAACAACTTTCTTACTATCATAGATCATTTATCTTAATTTGTAGGCCTATTCTTATCAAAACGTAGGGTTAAGTTAGGCCTAGCTAAAAGACAAAAGAGTTCGGCAAAATTTTAGAATACTACTAGCCTAGGCAGCTACTTCTTTTATGACTGCTGTGTTGCATTGAAAAAAAAAACAGAACTAAACTAACTTACTGTCTCTAGTCACAGTATTTTCCACTTAGTAAACATAATATAAGTTGGTAGCACTTCTTAGCCTATTTGTAAAAAAGAGACCAGCTCATGCTAATAGTTTTTAGGTTTGTTGCAAAAAAATCAATAAGGTTTGTCTCCTAAGGGAGAGAATCAGAGTTTGAGTTTAGATATTACACTATATAGAAATCTATCAACTATTTATTATGGCTTACCTTTTAATAAATCTTGCATCTTCAGATTGCATTTTGCTTTTAGAAAATTATGTCCTACTTGGCCTAATTTGCAACTCAGTAATTTAGGAAATCCCTATTTATTGAGAAAAGACAGCATAAAATAATGATCATATTTTACAAGTTTATCAACTTCAAAACACAGAGCACAAAAAGTTCAGTAATTCAATTCACTCTGGACTCTGGACAATTAATTTGGTCTGTCAAATTCAAATCAGCTGTTTGACAGTGACAAGGGAGAAACAAAACGGTGAGTGCTATCAAACATTCACCAATCGATAGTGCAGTTACTTAGTATCGATACTTGTTTAGAAGAGTCAGATGTTTCTAGTCCAATCGATTTGTTTTCAATTATTGTACAATGCCGCTACCTAGGAAATTCATTTTAAACTAAACTTAAAACTTTTTACTTTCTCCACCCTATACGTAGTATATGGAGAAAGTATTGTTTTCGTAAAAATGTTCGAATTTGAATTTTCAGTTGAATTATCTGTTTTGGTGCTCCCAGAACCCCAAAAAATAGTTTAGTGCAATTATCTGTGTTGGTGCTCCCTGAACCCAAAAATATTTTTAGTGGAATTTTTTGTTTTGGTGCTCCCTGAACCCAAAAAAGTGTTTTTAGAGTGGTGTCTGTCTGTCAGTCTGTCAGTTGTGGCAGGTACCCTCCACCTTGTATAAATAATAATAATTAATAATATTAATAAATAATGTTTAAATGTAATAAGCGTGTGTAGTTTGGTTTCACACGATAATAGTGCTGACGACGAGAATCTCGATCTGACGGGGAGGGGACGCCAGGAAAGCAAGCGTCCAGTCGAGTTAGTCTTGGTTTGACCGCGATCGCGACTAGACTCATTTTTGTATATATTTTTGCCTTTGCCTTAAGCCTAGTTGTTAGTTTAGTCCGGACCAGCAGAGAGATGTATATTGAATTGCTTTAATAAACGTATTGAAGTTAACTCAGTATCGTTCTACTTCTTTGTGAAGACCTACTTCCACCAGAGACCATCCTGACAACCGCCCGTACGCTCGCGCGAGAGCAGAAAGGCACATCCCCTAGAGGAGACGCACCATCGTGGATCGCCGCAGGGGTTGATCCAACGAGGGCCACGCCACATCTGGTGTCAGAAGGTTTCTTCACGGGAAAAAGGTAGGACAGATTTCTGTTGATTTTTTTTTTTACATGTAAAAATTTAATTTTTTTTCTCTCTCTGAAACATAATTTTTCTGAGTCATAAATTGATAATTTGAAAGTAATAATTTGAAAGATATTTTAGTAAAATATTGCATGGTAAAGTAGCAATATTTCATTGTGCAAACGTTAGACAATTTTGTGTAACAGGACAGGCATTGTTGGCGGAGACAGTACGTCTATTTAGAAAATCCCTATAGACGGGACAATATACGTATTGGGTCCGTTAGCGTCTGGTCAAATCCTGAAGTTTGCTCAGTGAAATATTTATTATTAATTAGTAGTAAGTTGCATTGCGTAAATCTAAGAAGAGATATTCTAACGAAAAATGTCATTTTTAATAATAATATTATATATTGTATGATAAATATGCAAACAATGGAAATGACAATTTAATTTAAAGCAGTAAATTTTTAAAATAAAGTGTTCAGCAATTATAAGGAGCGTTAGATATTTTTAACGGACAGGATCGTATATTTTAAGAAGATATGTTATGTTAATATTAACTTGGTGTGCATAAAACGTGGATTATTTCGAGGAAATATTGTATTAATAATATTGTATGATTTAAAAAGATATTTTTTGGAACGTAAAATTGATTGAATTGGTTTTCATGTGGATGACTTAATTTCTAATATTCTTGAGTATCAATGTGTTAACAAAAAGATAAAATTATATAGCAAACAATATTAAATATAAATATTGATAGATAAAATTTTTTTAATTGTAACAATATTATTTTTATTTGTGAGTAATTGAATTAATAATTTAAATTAATAATGGCAGAAAATATTCGAATCGATGAACAAGAATATACCATTCCGGCTGCTATTGCTATAATAGATAACAAACTCCGGGAGCAAATTGCTTTAAATCAAACGTTACAAGAAAGGTTAGCAACGGTCGAGGGGAACGAAATGGAATTTTCGAGAGGAGCAAATGAAACTATACACATATCCGAGTTGAATTTGGGTTTAGTACCAGTACTACCTAGTTTTAGTGGCGAAAAAGGGGAATCGGTTAAAGATTTCTTAGATCAAATGCACGATATCGCTTCGATTAGTAAATGGAAAGACTCAGAATTTATTAAGTTAATAAAAATGAAGTTGTCCGGGACGGCAAAACAATTTGTTAAAATGGATTTAGAATGCCAACAGGCTAAAACGTTTGCGGAGTTTAGGGGGGCTTTTGAGCCAAGATTTCAGGACGAATTACCAGAAAATTATGTTTACGAACAGTTAGCACAAATGAAACAAAAGAAAGGGGAAAGTGTAAGAAATTATGCAGATAGGATAAAGAATATTAATATGAAATTAGTGAAACTAACGGGGAACGAGTTAATTGATAACATTGCGCGGGGCAACGCAGACCGTAGAGCAATGGAGGTATTTCAAAAAGGGTTGTTGGGGGAATTAAAGACATTTACGGAACTACATTTCCCGAAAACATTTCAGGAGGCGGTAAATATAGCTAATGCGAAGGAGATTAAGTGTTACAGTTGTGGGGAAAACGGTCATTCTCATAAAGATTGCGAAATCAAGAATAACGCTGGACAAAGTTCATTAAGGGGGCATCAAGATGCGCGCCAGGCGCCGCGGTTTGTGCAACCACACCAAAGATTTCAATACGTTCAACCGCAAGGACAGGGGTTCCAACATGCGCACCAACAATATAGGCCTAGTTACAATATGTATAGGGGTAATACATTTAGAGGAAACGGACAGTTTCGGGGATCACAACACCAAAATGGGTTTCAGTATGGAAATCAGTATAGGCCACAAAATTTTAATAACGGGAGCCGAGGACAATACTTCAGCAGGGGAGGATATCAGCAAACGTCAAACAGAGGTTATCAGGGATTTAGGCCACAATTCCAGCAAGCGGGTAGGAACGGCCCAGGTAATAATAATACTTTAAACTCAACTGGAGTGAGCCAAGGTGCCGTAACTCACTCCAACCAACAATAAATTATGATAGATTCTCGGCGCACAAATTTGTACCAATTAATAGGACGGAAGGTATTTATAAAAACAATGATGTGTCAATCATGGCAAAAATTAACGATAAATGGGGTAGAGTTTTGATAGATACCGGTGCAGAAATAAGTTTATTAAATTTGGACGTAGCTACGGACATACAAGCGCAAGATGATATCGCAATAGCGGGGGTGACAGGAAACATTTTGGAAGTCTTAGGAACACAAATGACCGAAGTATTTTATACAGCATCTGAATTTCTAAAAGTTAAATTTCAGGTTTGCAAAATACCTCATGAATATGCAGCAATACTAGGTAATGATGTATTACGAACAAATAAAATTATAATAGATTTATGTGAAAATGTAGTGTCAATAAATAAAGTAAAAATATCAATGATGGGATTTCGGAAAATGGCTACTAGTTTAAATAAGTTACAAAAAGAAGAAAATAACAAAGTTAATACAGTTCTAAACGACAAACCACCTAAATTACCAAATATTTCTAGGAAATTTCAATTAAAATCAAGACATAAAAATACAGTAAATTTAAAATTGTTAAAAAAGGGTACTAAACCATCAAAAGAGGAAATTTTAAAAGGACAGAGAGAACATTTAGCATTTATTAAGAATCGACATACAAATTTGGTAAACATAAAAGAAGAAAAACGTGAATATAATTTATTTTGCAAAGTTGACACTTTAGTGCCGCCCCAAAGCGAGATGTTAATTAAATTTACAATTAGAGGGTCGAAAAACAAAAATTATAATAACCCAAAAAATGTCATGGAATTAATAAATAAAGAAGCTATAATAGAACCGATAGAAAATCCACCATTTAATATTTTGTGCGCCAGAGCTGTTGTATGTTTAGGAAACAATAAAACTTGTATTTCTAAAATTGTAAATCTATCTAATAATGAAATTGAATTAAGGAAAGGAACACTAATTGCGAAGTTAGAAACTAATATTGTAACCATGGATGACCCATTGAAAGTAAATATGTTTGTAGACAATAAGGGCGAGAAAAGTAATCAAGGGTCGTTAATCGAGTCAGAAATTGCTAAGAAAATTAATCACGTACCGGCTCCGGAAAGAAGGGAACTAATGAAAATGTTATTAAAATATAAAGATGTTTTTTACGATGAACATGGAAATTTGAAGGCGATTAAAAATGTAGAATATAATATAGACACAGGGAACGCTAACCCAATATACGTACCTCCACATAGAATACCACATGCGCATAGGCACATTGTAAGGGAGTTGATAGATGACCAATTAAAAAAAGGCGTAATTGAACACAGTTATTCGCCATGGAACAGTCCTTTGGTTTTAGTAAAGAAAAAGTCAATTAACGGGGAAGTTAAATTTCGTTTTTGTGTAGACTATAGGAAATTGAACGAAGTCATTACACCAGACGTACACCCATTGCCGAATATAAGCGAAACATTGGACCTACTAGGGGGTGCTAAATATTTTTCGGTTATAGACATGCAATCAGGATTTTTTCAAATAAAGTTGACAGAAGATAGTCAGCCAAAAACAGCTTTTTCATCACCATGGGGTCATTATCAGTATAAAAGATTGCCGATGGGGTTGAAAGTGGGACCATCAGCTTTTCAACGAGTAATAAATAATGTACTATTGGGATTAAGAGATGAAATATGTTTAGTATACCTGGATGATGTGATATGTTTTAACAAAACAATGACAGAACATATAGACTCATTAGACAAAATTTTTATGAGATTCAAAAACTCACACTTAACAGTAAATTTGGAAAAATGTAAATTTGGAGTGACAGAGGTAAATTATCTTGGGTTCTTATTAAACGAAAACGGTATTCGTCCGGACACGAAAAAGATAGAAGCCATATACAAGATTTTTCAAAAATTGCACGGCCATTATTCAATTTGACTAAAGATAACGTAAAATTTAAATGGACATCAGAATGCCAAACTGCTTTTGAATTTTTAAGGGACAAATTAATAGAAGCCCCAATCTTGAGATATCCGGATTTTACAAAGGAATTCATTCTTGCCACGGATGCCTCCAAAGAAGGGTTAGGATGTATATTGTCACAGGAAATAGACGGGAAAAATCACCCTGTAGCTTTTGCCAGTAGAGTTTTACACAAAGCGGAGAAAAATTATGACGCAAGCACCCTTGAGATGAGTGGAGTGGTTTGGGGTTGTAAATTATTCAGACCGTATTTGTTAGGCAGACATTTCAAAATTATAACGGATCATAAAGCTTTATGTTATTTGACATCACTTAAAGACCCGACAAGTAGAATTTTAAGGTGGAGTTTAAAATTATCAGAATTTGACTACACTATCGTTCACAGACCAGGGAAATTACATTCTAATGCGGACGCCCTTAGTAGAAATGTAGCAGAAAAGCAAATTAATTTAGTGAAGACACGGGAACACTTACCATTAATTGATTTAGAAGAAATTAGGAATGCGCAGTATGTTGATGAAGAATGTCAAAGTTTAAAAACACACAAAAATTATAAGACAAGCCCGGAAAAAATAATTTACTTTAAATCAGGAAATGAGAAATTAATTCTAATACCCCAAAAATTAAGGAATAAAATAATTAGCTTACATCATGATATAATTACGGCAGGTCACGCGGCAGTTAAGAAGACGTTAGATAGAGTAAAACAGAAATTTTATTGGCCGAAAATGGAGACAGATGTCAAAAATTATGTCAGAAGTTGTAAATCCTGTGCGCAGAGGGTAGATTACGGAAAATCAAAGGCTCCATTAGGGGACATTTTCACTGAACCGGAACTCCCGTATAAGGTTATAGGTTTGGACTTGATTGGCCCATTTCCGTTATCGCAAGATGGAAAAAAATATATTTTATCAGTAATAGATCACTTTACAAGACACGCAACTTTTATACCTGTTGATGACGCAACCGCGGAGAAAACAGCGGCAGGACTAATGAATCACGTAATTTGTTTATATGGAATACCAGAAATTCTTATATCGGACAGGGGCTCGAATTTTACTTCGGAGTTAATGTCAAATTTGTGTAAATTGTTGGGTATTAAAAGAATTTTAACAACGGCGTATCACGCGCAAGCCAACGGACGGGTAGAAAGAACGCATCACACGATTTGCAAAATGTTGTGTCATTACGTCAATAACAATCAATCGAGCTGGTCACGAATACTTCCGTTTGTAACCATGGCATACAACTCCCAAATTCATGAAACAACGGGGTACAGCCCATTTGAACTACTTTATGGAAGAAAAATGTCGACGCCATTGGAATCAACTTTAAAAATTACAAATGAAACATTAATTTATGATAATCACATCGAAAATATAAGATCACAATTACATGAGGCGTACGCGAAAATGAAAATTTACCAGACAGGCCAATTTGAGAAACAACGGAAAAATTACAATAAAAACACAAAACAAAATCATTATAAAGTCGGCCAATATGTTTATTTATACACCCCAGTATTGAAAAGGCATAGAGTAAAAAAGTTAACTAAGCTATGGAGAGGACCCTATGTCATTTTAAAAATAATGTCTAAATTTAATATTATGTTGAAAATTAGGAATAGAGAAGTAATGGTTCACGTTAACAGAGTGAAACCGTGTTTAGAGGTAATTAAAGGGAAATTGCAACCAAAACTAAAAAAATCACGGAAGGATAGGCCCTCGTTTACGATAAGTAACGGCCCTGTGACAGATAATACGTTAATATTGGATGACGCGCAGGAGGATGCGGGAACAGCTGCTATAAACCACTCTCCGATTTCGGATACAATAATAATAACTCAAAATTTGCCAAGTACAAGCACGGGTTTTATCACACAGGACAAAGGTCCTGGCAGACCTATAAGAATAAAGAGACAGCCATGTAAACTAAGGGACTACGATATAACGTAAATTTGGAAATATTAAATAAACGGAATGCCGTAACAAAAGGTGTTACTCTAGAGTCAAAATAAATAATTGAATAAGTTTAGACGGGATATGGATTACGAACTAACATTGGGCCCAGTATAAAAGTATAACGGAAAATATATTCCATTTATTCATAGGTTTATATTAACTTCTTAAAGTAAATAATAATTAATAAAGTGATAATTCAGGAATTAATGACATCAATATTAATTATAGAGAAAACTTTCATCAATACGTCAAATACAAGTTAGTAGACTTCTATTCGGACATAAACCAAGAGTTTCTTATCGCAAGGAATACGTGGAAATGTTATCACGAGCCGGCAACGCTGTAACATTTTCCAGCACAGAAGCGAGCTGACTTGCAAAATACCAGGTGCAAAGTAGAACGATTTGCACTGTTTTAGTTTGATTCATTTAACATGGGAGACAAAATAGTTACAAAACTTTTGAAATTATGACTTAATTAATAAGTAAATAAAGATTATAAATAGACTAATGGATCAATTAAGTAGTAACGCATTATAGAAAATTATAATATTTATGAATTTTAACAAAATAAAATTTTTTTTTGGAAAATTAATACTAAAATATATTTATCGATAAAAATATTCAACGTAGGTTACATCTGCAACCAAAAATCATTACATCGATTGAACAGAATTGTGCCAGAAATTGTGTAACTTGAAGGGTGAGGCTAGGTCCGATGCGAACCGAGTAGTTTCGGACATAAACTGGCGTCATCAGGTAAAGACATAAAATTTTGGTGCGATTTAAGTGTTTATTAGTTTGACCAGAAGGGCAATTAGACATATAGGGACTAGAATAGTCAATTCAGAGGAGTAGTAGATGTAACAAAATTTTTTTTTAAGAAATAAAAGGAAACATTTAGGAAGAATTGGACTAATACGTTTATAAATGGAAAATAAGGGGTTGAACAGGGATAATAATCTGGATTTCAACACCAACGTAAATAAAGCATGGCAATAATAAAATGATCGGATAAATTTGGAATTTATGATATTATAATATATAATATATTATTTTAATGAAATATAATATAATCTCTGTTGCAAGGATAGAATCTAAGAAACATTATTAAACGGATATAGAATGCGTATAAATAAGGCAAATAAATATAATAATATTTAATAATATTTAATATAAAGGCAAATAAATATAATAATTCAGAAGAAATGATAAATATTATCAATAATTAATAACGAAATTACTAAAAATTAAATGATGTTGATGATTGTAAAAATAAAATATTGGGTTTTAAGGGAGACATGACATGGCCAGTGTAAACTATGACAGACCTAATAATAAATTAGAGATTTGAGGAGATATAACTAAACGTTGTTTAGTATGGATGTATAGAAGATAAGGAGATTTATATCAATGATATAAAGCGTAATATAATATAATTAACTAGAACGGGAATACCTGTAGCTGAGGTTATAGGGGGAAGATTTTATTATTCTACTCAAGAAGTCAATCTCAAACCGTGACGTTTTTTCGTCAAACAAAAAAAAAAAAAAAAAAAAACGCACAAACTGAATTCTGGAGTATTGATGAGTGAGGATAATCAAATACTAGAGATTACGTTAATACGAGATATAAGGTTGTACTAAGGTGCAATTAGTCAAACATGACGATGTTTGGAAGTGTGTAGCCGTCGTGATTAGGTACATCAAACTTGCGGATCATAGAGTGAGCAACGGCCAAATTGCGATTGGTGACTTAGGGTACAGGCATACCTATCAAAAACAGCCAAGTAGCCAGTTTTCATATACCGATGGAGTATACCGAGTGGTGCGTAAAGCAATGAGAACTGGTGATTTTATGTTTGTTGGTGTCATAAACCTCCATAGTCTAAGATGTTGCTTGTTGATGGACAACATCAACCAAAATACTGCAATTAAATGAGTTAAATAAATATTAAAATTAACTGGTTATGTCTGTAAAGTATTATTAGGATCAATAGTCTATAAGTTGATAAATATATATATTAAATGTTTAGTGATAAGTCTGTTTTGAATAAGGGTCAAGAGAATGAATGTTATTTGAATATGTTCGAAGGAACATACACTGATTTGAACATTGTCTTTAACAAAAGGGTATGCATACCTTTCTATCTTTCCGGCACTTAGCCAAATTCTACTTTCTA
Organism: Philaenus spumarius; assembly: GCA_018207615.1. Taxonomy (NCBI): domain Eukaryota; kingdom Metazoa; phylum Arthropoda; class Insecta; order Hemiptera; family Aphrophoridae; genus Philaenus; species Philaenus spumarius. The sequence goes on from JAGFPH010000960.1 coordinate 95,089, forward strand.
TCCGTCTACAATTCTTCACACTTCAAGACAATGT
>JAGFPH010000960.1:104195-132909 GCA_018207615.1 Philaenus spumarius
TTTTTTTTTTTTTTTTTTTTTTTTTTTGAATGATATAGAATGAGAATTCAAGTAGTAAAGCACAAATGATTTTTTTTTGAGTGTTTAAATTTATATTAAATGTTGGGAAAATGAATTGGAACCATTAAATTCTTTTTATAAAGGGGTGAACGAGGAAACCCTGCCCCGAGTGAAACATTATAGCTGCGTCACAGTTTATAATAAAGTAGCGTTCTAAATTAAGAGCCATAGAACAAGGAATTTTTTTTTTACACATAATTTAATGTTGCAAGTTTTTTATATATAATGTTTGGGTATTGAAGTTTCAATTCATAGTCCTTATAACAAAACTTTTAATAATTATATGAGCAGAATTGTAGAATAAATATAAAGTAATAGTCACATAGTATGTGCAGAGAATAAACATTACTAAATTTGAAGCCTCAAAGTAAATTTTTGGAATTTTTCCTTTTACAGTTGTGATATTTGGTAACATGTTGTATTAACTTTGAACAAGTCCTAAAATACGTTTCTTTTTGTTTAAATTAGGGATGGGTTGGGGAAACAGACAAAGGGCAGATCATAGAAGCACAATGATCAGCAGACATTCAAAAACTGGACACATGAGCACGTGCTGGTGAACAATGAGCCATTGAACTCACATGACACGATGAGCATAAACAACGGACCAGCACAACCACATAAGTACCAAATTTTGTCCAATCTCTATGATAATTTCGAAAAACAAAAACCAAAAACAATGTGAATGATAAGTGATTTTCGTGGCAAGAGAAGGAAAATATATTTTATGCAGTGCTCAATGTTTGCAAATGTGTAATAATTATAGGTTGCATAAAAGTAAAGTGATAATGAATGTCTGTAATTAAGATAACGTAATTAGAAATAAGAATTTTCATAACTAAAATACAAATTTAACTATTAATTTTTTTTATATGTAGAAAGCAATTACACTAAATAGTGGTAGAGTAAATGGTATAAATTTGATTTTATTGATTTTTCTTTCTCACTAAGTATAATTAAAAATTTGAATTTTATAAATAAAAAATTGAATATGTAAGAATAACAAGAACTAAGTTTCATTTATAGCAACAACAAATTTAAAATCAGTAGAAATTTATAGTTTTAGAATAAGAGAAACGTAAAAACAATGAAGTAGTACTTTAAATAGACTTTAAATAAATAATAACATTTTTAATCATAGACAACATGCCATATTTCGATCATAGCATTTAATATAATTTTTTTTTAAAATTACAACTTGGAAAGAAACAGGATAGTATTTTTTCAGAAATTGTAAAAATAAAAAGTTCAGAAATTTAGACATTATACACTAATTATAAATATTTTTTTTTGGAAAGATAGTTCCATCCCAGATTTCAAAATTTAATTCTATTTAGAAATTATTCTCTCTTAAATACGAGTATTAATATCAAGGTTCTATCTAAATTATTTTTTTTCCTCTCAAATTTCGGTTGTGGGATAACCGGGAAAACCCTCTTATTGAGAGTTAGGTCAGCCGCGGAAGTTGTTGCCAACGTTGACCAAGCTCGTGTAACTTTCCGTCCCTCTAGGTTTTTGGGATTTGAGTATATAAAACATAATCACGTTAACTATATATAATGTCCACCAATAGTTTCTCTGTAAGGGCGCAACAGTTGGTTTTTATTTCGGGGAAAAAAAAAAATCCCAGACGCCTAGCAAGGGTGATTCGGTTGTGGGATAACCGGGAAAACCCTCTTATTGAGGGTTGGGTCAGCCGCGGAAGTTGTTGCCAACGTTGTCCTAACCCGCTTAAGTATCGATCCCGGTAGGATCTTGCCTCTGTGTCTCTAATTTGTTCACTAGATATTCTAGTTTTTAATACCACAATTTGGTTTTTTTTTCTCCTTTAGATCCCATTTTTTTCCCCCTACAAATTGATCTCTACCCCAATTTCTGGCTCCGCAGTTTCCTGACGTCCGGCTAGGGATTCCCCTTGAGGTATGTTGAGGCCATATTCTCATGCCCTAGTCCGACTTATGGATCTGTGCGAGTCAGGCTTTTCTATCCCTCCAAAATTTCTTCCCATCCCTCCCATAATGAAACATGTAAAGTAGGGAATTATCCTTCTACCAGTATATTTAAGGAAACACTAATAATGCTCATTAGATTTAAGATTAATTTGATAAGAAGAATGGAAAAAAAGAAAAAAATGAATTTTTTTTTTGATGTTAATAATTTAAATTGAATTGGAATATGATTATTTTTTTAACACTACTAAATTAATTTGATTTGCATGTTTAGGAATGTGAATTATATTCTTTTTCATTTCTAATGTGTTATGAGAAATTTGCAATATGAATCCTTGCAAAATGCCTGTTCCAATATATTATACATTATGTTTTAAGTGTTCTATGAATGATGAGATGGAAGTTGTTAATATAGTATAACATATATCGTTTAATAATGAATAGGACAATGTTTGATGACGAACAACAGGATTTTTCTAAAAATATTAATAAATTATAATTGAGTAAATATGAATATTAATATTTGTAAACAGGGTGAAATATTCATGGGGAATTGTTTTATTAGCAATAATGGATTAATTACTTCAAACTACATACAATAGATAATAATAGACATATAGGTGGCTATAGACTCGTAATTTTTTTTAAATAATAAGTACCTAAGTGTTATAAGGAAATGTAAAGATAATAAAAGACTTAAATAATTTTTAGCTTGTTTTGAATGTAAATAAAATTAGCTTCATACAAAGGATAAATTTCAATGCCACATATATAATTTTTTTTTATAGATTACTTTCTTTTGTAAAGTAGTAATGGGCAGCTGATGTTAAACTTTTGGGATGGTTAAAAATGTAATAATGAACATAAGTAAATTCATAATAATAACAGGGGAAATTGATAATAAAAATAAATGGGATAATGTGAATTTAACAATAAAAATATAAAGTGGGAACGTAGAGACTATGATTTTGTTTTCGCAAACAATAACCATCCAGGGAGTTATTATAATCAGGGTTCAACTACTACGTCAGTATGAATTTATAAATTTTAATTTTAGATACTTTGTTGATGTTCTCGATTTTGAAAAATGGGATATTTTCACAAAATTTTTTTTAATACCAAGAGAAATGCAACGTAGTATACATTTTTTAATTTTAATTATTTTCATATAACTAGGAATAACTTTGATGTCTGATTTGTTTTCATATATATTTTTAAGTGTTTTCATGACAACTTGTATTTTAGAATAGTTAACTCTGCTGGTACCGTCAAATTGTATTTAAATATTATTTCGATTTTAAAATATATGTAGACAGAATACTTCAAAAGGTTATTAAGATGTTAAATTACATGATGATGGATAATTTCAACAGTTGTTGTTGATTTACAACGTTTACAAGCGTAACATATTATGAATTTTTTTTTAAGGAATACTTATAATAATGAATTTCAGATTTTTTTTATTCATTTATTTGGATAAAATTACATATTACAATGAGGCAAACGCAAGATAATAAGGGAACATGGACAATTATTAATTTTTTTTTAAATATACAGATCTAACCCTCGTTGCAGCACTTCAACTTGATATTTTGAATAGTAAATTTTGAATGTTTTGATTATAAAAAGCCATAATTTCTTTTGTTATTAACTTCATTTCATTAAATACAAGTTGAGGGGTACAGACCTCGCACTCTAGGAGTTGCCAGGGCGGCGAACCGACCACAATTGAACAGCAATGGAGGTCATCATTAATATGGGAAGTAAGTTTGGCACTGCCAAAATAACAGGTGGCCCTGGAGGCTAAGTACTATGGTTGGTACATAGAACAACAGGTGTAGTTGAGTCAGACACTAGCCAGAGCTAGGGGTCAGGTAGCAGCAGGAGTGCAGTTAGGAGAGTCGAAGGGACCGACTCTGGTGACGCAGGGGGGTGATGTGGCAGGTACCCTCCACCTTGTATAAATAATAATAATTAATAATATTAATAAATAATGTTTAAATGTAATAAGCGTGTGTAGTTTGGTTTCACACGATAATAGTGCTGACGACGAGAATCTCGATCTGACGGGGAGGGGACGCCAGGAAAGCAAGCGTCCAGTCGAGTTAGTCTTGGTTTGACCGCGATCGCGACTAGACTCATTTTTGTATATATTTTTGCCTTTGCCTTAAGCCTAGTTGTTAGTTTAGTCCGGACCAGCAGAGAGATGTATATTGAATTGCTTTAATAAACGTATTGAAGTTAACTCAGTATCGTTCTACTTCTTTGTGAAGACCTACTTCCACCAGAGACCATCCTGACAACCGCCCGTACGCTCGCGCGAGAGCAGAAAGGCACATCCCCTAGAGGAGACGCACCATCGTGGATCGCCGCAGGGGTTGATCCAACGAGGGCCACGCCACACAGTATGTATACACGACCAGAGAGGACACTATTGGTCCGATTTTAATGAAATTTGGTATGTATATACTAAACCCTAATATCTCCAGGCGTTTTTTTAATTTTTTGGAATTTTTAATTGTTAAGGGTAATTTACCCCTAAAAACCCATAAAAAACGACAACAATGCAAATGTCTCAAAAACGGCTCTAACGATTTTGATCAAATTTTCAGTATTTATAGTGCTTAAGATGCCATACAAAATGACACCACCCGCTTTTATCAAAACTTCGGCGTTTTATAATTATGGGGAAATGTTTAAAAATAAACAAGTTTATGTCGTCAATCTAGCATCGCGGCGGCGGCCGCACGGGGTAGCACCATGGTAGCGTTCACCGCCAGTAATTCAAAGGTCGCGCGATCGAATCCCGCCTAGGACAATAATTTTTTTATACAATTGACGTAGGTAGAATATTATTTTTTTGTTTTGTTCTAAAAAGTAACAAATAAAATGATTGAAAACAATATTATTTTGACTACAGTAAGTTGGGAGAAAGTTTGTGTCAGTTAACTGATACCGTTTATTTTAAGTTTGGAAGGTGCTGCCACTGGTTGTTTTTTCAAACTGAATAATTTGTTTTGACTTTCAATTTGTAAAAAAAATAATGTTTATGTAATGTTATGCTAAATAAATGACTAACTAAATGATAATAAATGACTATAAATGAAATCATGTTTCTCTTCTCTTATATCAGATAGCACCAATTTAAATAAAAGTCCCATTGATCCTATAAAAAGATAAGTTTTAATTCAGAAGGCTACAAGGTTATTGTAGAAAGCTACAATAAAGCTTTTAATTTCTTCTCATTTATTTACTACATAGAGGGGGGGGGGGGAAAGTGATATTTACTTTAAAAAAATAATGTATTTGAAATTTTGATTACAAACATTTCAATTTCAGAGATGCAAATAATGCAGAGGTTTTTTGCAAAAATTTTTTCATGGATCATCTTTACAGCATCATTTACCAAACAGATATTGTCCAATTCAAGTTTAATAAGATAGCCTACATACAGGTTGTTGGGTCTAATCCTAAAATATTTGTTACAATTGATGCCGTTAACAATGTCAATGGGAAAACAAATTTTAAAAGTAATTTATATCAAAGACTTTAAAGTAATTATAGTTGGTTCAAACAAAACAAACTACAGTAGTTTAAGAATCCAGTGTTTTCTAGAACTTTTCAACATTTTAGAATAGCAACCTAAAATGCACAAGGTGAAAAGAGCATCAAATACCAATTATTTTACTGTTTATGTTTTCCTTAATAATTGTTTAGAGAACCTAACTTTCTGTGAGGGTTGGCTTGACTAAACATTATTAATTTCACAAATACCTCTTTATCTCTCTTCTATTTTCTCTCTTAAACCCAGATTTTTGTAGATTGTTCATTTAACATACACCTGAAAATAAAACTTAAAATTCATACAAAACAAAAATCATATTTTAGATTCATTGCGTGATGCTACCAACATTATAGTTTTACATAGAACAATAAAGCAGAATATACGCAAAACATAAACAAATTGTTCTCTCGTAAGGATACATTCACAAATAAATACCTAAACTTGTTCAGTATTTATACATTATAATTTTACGAATTGTCAGTTCGTTACTTTGTGTTACTATTGTTAGTTTTTAGTATCTGATCTTGTAATCTTTTTGTTTTACTGACAAGGTACTGTAACGTTTGTTATGTACTCTGGTAAAAAACATAAATACATATTTAGTTATTACATGCCTGTAAAGATAATTTATTATTACACTTGTTTAGTAATGATTTTTTTTTAAATTGACAAACATTTTGATACTGTGGATATTTTACAAAATAAAAGCTATAACTTTAAAATAGAATAAAAACAGATCTGAATTTATTAATCATTGAGCAGTTAACATTTTTATCGCAATAATTTTTTACTCTGGAAAAATCAAAGCCTTAGGAAAATTTAAATTTACTATGTTTTTGCATGATTTTATTTATAGCCTGTAAATAAATAAAAACATACTTTTCCATATCACTAATTAGAGATAAAAATGACGAATCAAACGATGCATTCGAAATATTTGTTTTCTTTGTCTTTCACAACGTTACACAATGAGACGCGTTAAGATTGTTTGAAATTTTGAGTGATTTTATTGAAGAAATTTATTTATTAAGTTAATTATTCACTATTTATTGCTGATTGTAGGACTGGTTAGTTATATGAGGTATTTTTTTATGACTTTTACTATAATTACAATTAAGTTTCCATCTATCAAGTAATTTACATTTCATATTAATATCACAGCAGTGTTTGGAATACAATCAAATGATGGAGTCCTGTATACTCACAAAGTTCATGTGGTTTACACACTAAGGTCCACTAATGTCCATGGGTTTTGTTCGCTTCAGGCGCCAAACATCTTCTGTGTTATCCGTTAAACAAAACATGTCAGAGTTTTCATATTTCTTATTCTTTTCCCTCTATTTGGTATACATGGAATGCAGCAAGGCTGATGTAAAAAAATTGAGTTTGACCTCAGTCTCGGACACACGAATAAAGAAATCTGCAAATTCAGGTTTAAACTACTCTGGGGGTGCGTCAAGTCCACAGTACAACTGGTGGTGGAGCTCTGAGGGGTACCAGGGCATGTGTGCAGATAATTTGGCAAATAAGGCAGCAGCTACTGAATTCACACAAGACCTAAACCGTTCTGTGGCATATTGAAGGCAGCAGAGCTATGCAGGTTGTTGACAAGAGTGCAAGACTAGAAAACAAAAGGAGGTGGAGGAGCATCCCAGACTTGGGAATGAGAACGGCTGCTTTAAAGGCGGAGTGGTTGGATCGATCGGCCCAGGGCCCCACAACCAAGCGGGCCCCAAAGACTTTTTAAAATTACTAAAAAAATTTTGATAAAAGTTTTAAAATTACTAACAAAAAAAAAACATTAATGACGTGAGTCATTCCTATAAAATTTAGAGACATTTTAGAAAATGTTGAGATGGTGCCCCATCATAAAGATAACGTAACATTGTTTAATTATGAGAACCACGAATAAATTATCGTTAATTATAATGTACTAATTGAATTAAAATTACTAAAAACTAAATACAAATTTACTGAGTATTGTAAATTTAAAAAAATACTTTTATTATTGGAACAAAGTTCCTTATCGCGGGTTGCGGTAGGAGTTAACAAATAGAAAATGTAATGGTAACGATTGGACTGATATAAAATAAAACTAACGAAAAAGCATTACAAAATTGGTTGCTATTGCAATGAGTGTAAATACATTCAAGAAACATGTATTTTGGTTCATCAATTTAAATTAAGAGACGATCTGTTCCGTCTGGCGTAGTTCAGATATTATCGTCAAGCGCTGAAATACATTCAACAATCATAAAATGTTCGTTCATCATTCTAGGCCTAACCTAAAATTATTGTATGTATATTTAATTTATTTTACCTGTATTAACGGCAACATACATACAATAATTTTAGGTTAGGCCTAGAAAGTAATTTTAAGTCTAACCTAAAATTATTGTATGTTCCCGTTAAGGCAGGTAAAATAAACAAAACATACCACAATAATTTTAGGTTATGCCTGGACTGATGAATGAACATTTTACGTTTATTGAATGTATTTACAATGAACGGACATTTAACTGTGTTTATCATCTTAGCTTTGATGTTATAATTAATTCTACACCTTTATTATAATAACATTAAACATATGGAAACGGTAAATACAAAAAACAATCTAATAATAAATAGCAATTGAAAAATTAAAAATGTGTGTGTATGTTGTCGTTAAGGCTGGTAAAAGAATTGAAGAAAAGGCTTCATGAAATTCGTTCCTGACGGGGGTCCTATTACTGCACACATTTCCCCCCTCCCCCAGTTATCTTAATCTGTTCCTGATGATGCAAACTCTCACTTCTTGGTCCATCTAGATAAAATTGCATCTTACATACTTACGATGAGTAGGTGAAGTGTAAAGAAGGTGGTGGCTCTAATCACAGGACATGGCCACTTTTGAGAACACATGCGGAGAATGGATATTTTCTCTTGAGATCCAAAATGCAGGAATTGTGATCTGAAGGAAGAAACCGCAGAACACCTGATCTGTGAGTGTGAGAGGCTTGAACAGGTGAGTTATGAAACCTTTGGAAACTTAACAAAATATAGAACATCCTCCAGGACAACCTCGTCAAAAGGATTCAAAGGTTCACTGTACTTATGGACCTTAATGAGAATAGCTAGGAGTTTAACATCCTTAATGTGGGAGCAGAACAAGCCCTTGAGGCTGATGTGCATGGGGTTTGGATCGCCCACCTAAGAAAAAACATTTAAGTTGTCAGTTATTAAATTTTAAATCTCAAAATAGAAATAAAACAATAAAAATAAGAATCTATGCATAAAACTTGAAGCAATTAAAAGGACAAATGCTCCTTCTAAATATTGTGTCCTCCAAGAAACTTGCAATTCATTAAACCATTTTCTACCTCAATAATACATAAAACCATTTTTGACCTGAGTAGTACACAATGTTCTCAAACAATTTTGTCTTACGGATTGGATACTGGAGAATGCTTTTTCTTACAGTGTATTTCTGCTTTGCTAGTGGTCAATGCTGTAAACAGATTTGAAATATTTAAAATATAAATAAATGCTAGGTAACGTTAATTTTCACTAATTTCTTGAACAAAGAACTGCAAGACTGTTTTGATTATTAATATAAATAGTTAGGATAAATTTGTTTTTCCTATAGCTGTGTTTTTGCACACTCACAGCAGTGCGCAAACTAGACTACACGTGTTCCTCGCCAAGTAATTATACGTCTTTGTTTTAATTTTCGCACGCCAGTCGTCTATGTCTGATGTAGTCTATGTTTTGAAACTTTCATTGTTGTGGGTCTAACCTCTGTAAAACAGATATTTTTAAAAACTAAAACACTAATTTAAAATGTAGAAAATGTAGCTGTAGGACAAATGTTAAAATGTTTAAAATAGGTTGCAAAGTTTAATTTGTCACATTTAATGAACTTTAACTCCCTCGGCTACGCCTCAGGCGTCAAATATGTATCTAGTGCGACAAGCTCAACTTTGCAACCTAGATACACAAATAACTATTTGTGAGCGGTCATTTTTCCAGACTCTAAAAAATTATTACAAATGGCAACACAATATCTGAATTGTGAGAACAAATGTGCATAACGCTGGAGAATTAGAAACAAGTGAAATAGCACAAATTGCTAAGTAAGTTGAATTAAGTTATTTGTGAGACAATTAATCTTTTGTCTTAAATTTATATTAATTTGCAATAGTTATTAACACTCCCAAAAAATGTTGAAGAGTGTGTTTATTTATTAGTTTTTTTAATAATAAATCTAAATTTTATTTTTAGAACAGAAACGTTTAAGTTGAGTCTAAACAGTTTAGAAACTAATTTTCTGCCACTATTAATAGGCTATTGATAACCTGGATTCAGGATGTTTTAAAAGAACACATAAATGCAATAACTGTACATAGTATTAATTACCTATTCGCTCTTACCTCCCACCCCTTCCAGTAGACAGAACAAACAGTAAGGAATGCAACTGGTAGCCCTCTCTAGGGGTTGGAGTAATGGAGCGTTCAATAGGGGTTGTAAGAGGGTAGTTTATTGAGAGAAACTCATATTGAAAATATCTTTATTTTACACTTTGTACAATCAAATTTACAAGCTTATTCCATACTAAAAGATAAACAAAACTACGCACGACAAAGTAAAAAATATTTCCAATTTTTATTTCAACCGTTCAACATTGTATTCATTTATATAATTGGTTAGTGTTTTCTACATTCACTTTTAATACATTGAGATAAGCGTACAAAACTATAAACAATATAATTCCTTTGGATTTAAATCTATCCATTTCTTTGTTAAGACCGAAATGTATGCATTTTTTAACGAATATAATAAATGAATACAATATTTCAGGTCAAACAAACTAAACTACAAGAAAGCATAAAAGGCATACAATTAACACATTCTTAGGATAAATAATACATGAAAGATATGAATGCAATAAAAAAACTTATTCAAATGTGCAAAAGTAAAAAACAAACATAGACAAGTTTAAAAATATTATTTTTTGCATTTATAAATTATTTATATACATATATTTAAAACTCATTAATTGCTAGAGGAACAGAAATTCTTAATAAATAAGGCATATGAAATCTTAAATATTCTTACAAATATATTAAATAATAAATACATACAATCGTTAGAACAGGGAATTTTCTTTACTTACATTAGTTTTACAAAACAAAGACACTCAACCAACATACATAAACAATTCTCTTTCTCTCTCATTCATACACAACAAGCTTGTTTGGATAACCCTGAATTCCGTCTGCGATCATCCTTAAACTAAATACAATGAAAGTTTGAAATTAACTAAGAAATAAAAATGATTAAATTTATAGTATACTTTTGTTCAGACTAGAATAACACAAAATGAACATATTAAATACAAAACACTCATTGCTTGAAGACTTGAATCAAGATGAGACTACAAAAAAAAAGTTAATAAATATAATGTATTTCTTTGAATGACTATCAAATAAAAATATAAACGACTAGATACTTGTTTCAAAGACTAGAAATAGATTCAATTAAAATTACATATAATAGACTTTTTACTTATCGACTAGAATTATATGACTAGACTATACCACTGGCCGAGATCATGAGGGAGGTATGTTGCTAGATCTGTGGTCAAATTCAAAATACAACCGAGTTGCTTTTTTCTAAAAACTTAGTTTCTCTAAACACAAATTATAATTTTGTTTGTGTAAAACTCATTAAAAACTAGTTAAAATACAAGTTGTTTTCAATTAAAACAATATAAAAATGCAAATTGGATCTAATAGTCCAGGGCCTTTCTACGCCCATACACACTCTTACACAAAAAAAGTCCCTTATAACAAATTCAGGCGGGTTTCAAAACTTGTTTAAACATTTTTTTTTAAACAAATTGTAAATAGTTTTTGGGTTATTTGGTCTGTTTAAAAAAAGTTGTCTTTCAATTTTTCTTTAAAATTTATTGTTTTCGAGATATAAATTATGTTATACCTGAAAATGCAAACTTACCATTAAAGGTATAAAACTATATAAAAAATTGCAATATCGGATGTTGAAAAAGTTCGTAGGTAATTTTTATACATAACTTAACAATATCCTGAAGAGTTATTGGGAAATATTTTGTTCTGAAGGTTTGCTTTTTAATTGTTAACTATGGATAGGTACAGTGTATACTTTGCATGAGTGCGAGAGAGACAATATAAAATTTTACAATATGTTGAACAAATTTTTTAAATAATTCTTCACTATCGTTGCCGCCAGGCAACATGCGGATATGTTTTAAGAGAATCTTTTTGCATAAGATTGAGCAAAAAATCTAATGAATGACAATTTTCCAGAGGGAGCGAAGTAGGAAGGCTCCCTAAATGTATAAAATTGATTTACATTTCAACAGGTGCCGAATAGGCAATATAGTTACAGTAACCAAATCGCCTAATCTACAGTCGGAAGGGGCAACGCAATGACAGCTGATTGAAGTTTGACGCAAGATCATCACAGCACAGACATACAGAAATAATGTGCCAGTGGTTCACTACAGTTTGACTAGATTCCACTCTCAGTGTTTTGACGCACACCCATTAAACTAATTCTTAACTTAAATCACATGAGTTTCAATTAATTCTAAAACTTATAACCTAATTTTGAAAGCTCTCTCGTTTCCTTATCAATAATACAGAAATTACGGACAACAATACTGTTTCAAGTTACGCGTGCTGAGTTTGATGGACTGAAACTACGGTTAAGCCATCGATTTTTCAAGGCAAATAATAAATGATCTCGTAACACATGAACTGACCTTTGAAATTTGACAAAATTGGGTAGTTGTAGTCCGAGATTTAAAACAAAATACAGTTTGTTTCATAACACAAGATCGTTATTAAACGTGCCTAGTTTTCCAAAAAGTTGGCAATTTGTTTTCTCTCTCTTATCTCGAAAACTAATTGATAGTCTAAGTTGAAATTTTGCATGAAGTTTTATAAAAAAGACCAAACTGAAAAAATACAATAAATTGTGTACAACCAGTTAATTCAAAATTCATAGTGGACCGCTGACTACAAGGAAAAGTAATCACCTGAAAGAATTTAATAAATAAAGTTGACATTTTGTTTTTCAAACGTTATAAATCCGTTTCTGAGCTTAATTGACGCTAGTAAATTTATAAATACTTAAAAAGTTTACTGAGGAAAAATACAATCCGCCTAATGATCCACTGAAAATGCAAAACAGTGTATACGTACATGTTAATTTTGTTATAGCGTTGTGAGTAATAAAACAGAACATATTAAAACCAGATACAGGGTGTCCCACGAGGAAAGCTAAAGATTTTTGGAGGCGATTCTACTACTAAAAATATAAAAATAAGAAAAGTCTAATAAAAATAGGTCCGGAAATGCTTAGTTTTCGTATTAACCACCATTTTGTTTGTTTACTAAACACTTAATATCTTTGGAAATAGAAAAGCCATTGACCTAAAATTGTGTCTACATATTCGTTACAACCTGTTACCCTTGTACAAATGGCGGCCATTTAAAATTGTACTTTGTCCATAATACGAAATGTTTAGTTTTTAGCCAATAAATAGGTTATCTTTTAAGTTACAGAAATAATAAAAAACCGTTGGGTTTGTCATTAAAAAAGAAAATTTTTGTTTCTTGAATTTGTTTGTAAAGTTAGCGGTTTACGAGATTTCATACATTAAAAACTTTAAACGGCTGTTATTTTGAAAATATATGAAATCACGTTTTGGTTTTTTGTACGTGGTAAAAGATGTATCCAAAACTTTCTTTCAATATATTTCCTACATTCAAAGATATTAAGTATTTTGTAAAAAAATTTGTAAATAACTGGAAAACGAAGCATTTCCGAACCTATGTTTACACGAACTTTATTTTTTACTTTCATTAGTAGAACACGTCCTGAAAGTGTGTCTTTTTCTTCCTGAATCTCTCTGTATATAGCCTAGAGGAAGGCGTAATCATATTTTGTTCACATAGTTGGTTTTTCCGGCAAAATTAAAATTTTTAGAGTGGATTCAGAGGTATGATAGAAAAAAATAATTTTTGAAATTGTTTACCAATTTTGGTCATTTACAGCAAGTATGGTATAGAAAAATAAATAAATGAAAATGTTTACCAATTTTGGAAAATTACAGGAGGTATGATATAAAAAATAAATGTTTGAAATTGTTTACCAATTTTGGTATTTTTCAGCATGTAATATGATATAAAAAATAAATGTTTGAAATTGTTTACCAATTTTGGTCATTTACAGCAGGTATGATATACAAAATAAATGATTGAAATTGTTCACCAATTTTGGTCATTTACAGAAGGTATGATATAAAAGATAAATGTTTGAAATTGTTTGATATAGAAATAAATGAAATTGTTTACCAATTTTTGACAATTTCAGCAGGTCCTGTCCTTAAATAAAAATGTGTTTAACCCGAGCAGACATTTTACTAACGGTCGTTAGTGAGAAACAGTAACAACATGAGTTGTATATAGAATACACTAGTGGCAAAAACAGAGAACAGCTTAACATTGTAATGCCCATGAACTCTATTATCTAACTGGCTCAAATAGTCCCTGTACAATTATTGAATAATGTCGTAGCTAAATACTAATATACCTACATACAGTAATACAGCTATAGGCAACTGACATTTATCGTTATTACAACTTGACACGCAATTCAATGCTGGAGTGTAATTGTTTAATTGCTCTTGAAAACATGTCTTTGCAGACTTAAGTAGCCATATTGTCTTTTAAACGTGTGCATTTGTCGTAAATATCAAGCTGCGACCAATGGCATAGTGTTTTGAACAATCAGTGCGAATTAAATTTTATTTAAAACAAAATCTAATTTAGGAAAATGTTTAAAAAATTATATACCTTGAAAGTAAAAAGTTTTATAATTTGAAATTAAAACAAATTTTAAAATGTTTCGAAAATTTAAAAAAATCTCGTTAATCCGGATTAACTGGTGTTTGTTGCTGTCCGAATAACGAACTTGCATTAGAGGTAAAAAACACTTGTACACTTGAAAATAACGAGTGAACAAATTTAAAAAAAATAAAAACAACGAGTAAGTTAAATGTTTACAGATTTCCCGTTTGTTTACAACCGAGACAGTTTGAAACGAATATTAAGTGAGACGTATATTTGGTTTTAGTACACTGAAATTTGAGAGAAACATGTTTGTTATTGATTTAAACTACATAGCCTACCAGTTGTAAAATTATACTAAAATAATTGCTAACTCTAAACAAGTAAAGTATTTTGTAGTTTGACCGATAATGATATGTGAGCTTACAATATTAAATTTTGTACGATTATAAACATGTCAAGTTGAAATACGTTTTGAACTGAAATTTAACATTTTACGCTTAAACATATATTAAACATTAGAACTACAGTATTATGTACATCCACTTATATAGGCTATTTACAAATGACTAGAACTGACTAGATGCAAGTTACACAAGACTAGAATGTTTTGACTAGATTCTTTACTTAAAATAACTGACTAGACGTGATACTGTTGAGCGACTCACCCAGAGGTTGCGAATGGACGCTCATGTGCTTCCTAAGGTACGCTTGTCGCCTGAACATCTTGTTGCAAACAGGACAAGGGATGTACGGCGCGTCCCCTTGTTCCGAAGCGGAATCGCCTTCTTCGCTGCTGAACGTCTCCTTGGAAGCCCGTATCCTGGGTTTGTGCCATCTTCTGTGGGAGGCTAAGTTCGCGGGGCAGTTGAAGATCTTATCGCATTCCGGACAACGGTATTCCACGTGGACTATGCGCGAACAACGGTGTTGAGCCAGAGTGAAGGCGTCCTCGTAGAGTTCTTTGCAGAGTCGACAGATATATTCTCCTATTTTGTTTTCTATTTTGGCCAACTCCGCTTTCGCTTCTTCGGTAACTTCGACGACGTTGTAGGCCGGATCTATGTCCCCTTTCCTGACAACCAGCGGGGGTTCGTCGTCTCGGAGTTTCCTGATGATCGTTCCGCTGACGGGCGAAGTGTTATCCTCGTCGAAGCTAAGTTTCCTGACAGCTTTGTTCTTTTTGATCGGCGATTTACTCCAAGACTTCTTGGAGCTGGAGTTATCCTGAGGCGTCGTCGGTTGAAGAACGTCTATACTGCGTTTTCTGCTGGGCGGTGTTACAGGCGATGGCGTCGCTGGCGGAGTGATCGGCGCGTTGGATTTTAAAGACAAGTCCAAAGGCGTACTCAAAGTCAAAGGTTCCGAATAGAAACAAAGCCTAGGATCGAACCTGAGCCTTTCGACCAAAAGATGTAACGGCACAGGGTTGAAAGGTACCGGATGGAAAGCGCTGAGGGCAGCGTCGTGCCCCGGTACCGAGAGACGCTTCACCATGAAGCCACGCGGCATCTCGCGATACTGCTAACACATTTTGAGTACAAACTTAAACTTCCTCCACCGAGCGCTTGCGCACAACTGAGTTTTATACCGGTCGTAAGGAGACTACACCGGGTCTGGTTTGGCGCGTGCGCTCTGGGGAGGGGAGGAGCTACGCGTTCTATTGGTCGGGATTAACAATAGCGTCCGTATCTATAGCAACGGGTAATAAAAATGGAATGTCATTAGTAAGAGGAAAAAAGTGTAACTATCAAAGTTCCACGGATACCGACCTTCGACCAAGAATGCGTTGTTATTTACCGATGTCACGGACAAAATAAACTGCAATAGATTGAGATAATGTTTATTGTTATTAGACAATTTGCAATTAAAACATATCCCAGATGTCTACAAATAAGTTTATAATACGCAAACCGAGTTTTTGATAGTTTAAATTTAATTTGATTGCGTGCTTTTTAAAGAGATTAATTTAAAATTATTATTATTTTTGAATTGTTACGCACCCTGAAATAGACCTAAATAAGTCTAAGCTATTTAAATAAATAAAATATTGTATTTATTAGATCACATAGTATAAGAGTTATCAAGAAAATGTAATTGCCACGCGCGCATGCAGGTAATATTTAGAAAAAAAATAGTACCTATATTATAAAAAACTAAGAATGAGGTATGTACATTTTAACCTCGGAATTTCGTTAACCTTTACGGGAAATTTGGAAAACACATTACAAAATCTGCTCTAAAACATTTGTTTTTACGTACTTTTACACAATTTTAGAATCAGTATCAAACGACAGATTTAAATGATGAAACTACATTAAATTATTTAAAGGCTGCCAATTTTTAAACTAAAGGCAATTTCAACAATGATTTTGAATTAAAAGTGAAAATTTAAGCAACAAACATTGTTGAAAAATTTGACTTTTGGGGGTTTTCACTTATATTTTGTAAATCGTTGGACGAAACGCTATACTTTGAATGGAGTAGTTCATAAATTAGGCATACACTTTAAAATGAGACTTTGTGAGTCTGATCGGTTCATTTTTGACTGGGAAAAATCCGAAAGTCCTCGGAAAATAGATTTTTGTTTTAAATTCATAGTTTGTAAATTTTAAAAGTTAAAGCTTAGGAATTGTGGTATAAAATGGTTAGTGAAAAGGAGATTAATCACGCACAAATTGTGTTCATCGGATATATTGATTTTGAATAATAATTGTTTAAACTATTTAGAGCGTTATCTATCTTAAAAAATGTGTGTAAATTAATTGTTAAGACAGAATAAAAATTTTCAAATAGATTCTAAAAGTTGATATCATGAGCAAGACTCTAAACGCTCGAGCCATCATAAGTTCCCCCACCATTTCAAAAATTCACACTCTCGTCTTAAATTTGTTAATGCAGGCCTACTACAACTTTGCCATTGAACGTATAGCTTTTCTGCCAATGGTTTACAAAATATAAGCGGAAAGCCCCCAAAAAATATATAAAAGGCAAATCCACTGACTCACTGATCACGATTTCTCAAAAACTACTAAACGGATTGGAACGAAATTTGGTATGTAGCTTCCTCTATACTAGGACCATAGGTGCTCACTAAGGAAGATTTTCAATAAATTCGAAATTTTAGGGGGGTTTGGGTTGGTAAACGTTACTAAAATCCCTCATAAGAAATACATAGTATAATATATGTATTGATTTATGTTTTTGTTAATATACATTTAACTTTGATTTGTCTATCCGTGCAAAGCCGGATCGGGCCAGCTAGTTCCACAATAAAAATCATTGTTCCTGAAGGTGGTATTTACATCTACAAACTATTCCTAAAGTCATAATACTGTTTGCTGTTAAATGTTTTAGCATACAAATATCTCTACTGGCCGGCTATTAGGTCTATAAAGTTAGGAACGATAATGTCATACTGTAATTATATGCAAATCACTAACCTTGTAGGCCTACCTAACCTAAAAGCTTGATAAGCTTAGGCCTAAAAATATATTCATAATTACACTATCACTATTAAAACTATCTGACCAGTCTGTACATTATAGTTGAATTAATTACAAACTGAATTCACTATTGGTTTAAATTTATTATACGTTCAAAACTATGTAACACAACTGCTCAGATATATTTTCTTTCTATTTACAAAAAGTAAGTTAACACTTTAGTTTTACAAATATACACGTTTGATATGTCATTTTAAAGTTACAGTTAAGCCAAAACTCATATTGTAAATTCCGTTTTTGTGGTTCAACTCAAACAAAATAAAATAGAGGCCCTAAATAGACCGCTGTTTTGGTTCCTGTTATTGTAAAAAGTTTTGCTTACGTCAAATGCTTACGTTTGTTTAGTTAAAATTTTATTAAACTTGTCATCCAAATCAGGCGATGAATAAAAAAAAAGTAAAATTTGAACACTAAAATTAGAAGAAAAAACGTAAATTTCCCAAATTAAAAAAAGGTAGTTTCGCAGTGTTAGTTATGTGTTTAAAGTTACGGGCAGACCCATGGAGGCTACATTCATTATTTCATTCCTTTTCTCTTTTTCTTCTTCTTAATTTTTTCTGTTGTTGTTTATATTAAGTTTTTTTTTTTTTATTTACAAGTAATATTGTTTTTGGTTTTATTTTTTGTGTATTTATCTTAAGTAATGCACTATTGTGTCACATTTCAATTTATTTTGCTTGTTCTGTTGTTAAAGTGATTTATAAATATTTCTTTTGTAGCCTAAATCTTGTTTTTTGTTTTGTTTGGTTTTCTTATTGTAAAAAAAGGAATGACAAAAATTAAAAAGCTCTATCTACACAATTTAAATTTCTGTTTTTCTCGTATTAGTTCGTCTGATAAATTTAGAATGTGAGTGTTTTTGGTAAAGTTAAAAACGTCGCTCAGTATAAAAGTACTAGTTGTATACCGTAATGATTTTAATAACTCTACAAACTTGCCTCAACTATCATGCAAGAAATCGTACGTTCTTTGCCAATTAATTTTTAATGTACTCAAGAAATGCTTTCCAATGCTCCCAAATTCATTAAAAAATCGGTCGAGTAGAACGCTAAAAATAGGCGTTACAAAAGTCTAAGTTTCATACAGTAAAACGTATAAACAACATCAAATATATTTATTAGCTTATACAAGCTGATTTTGCACACCATCTAAAATAAAATATTGTTTTGCTGTATTTTTAAGAATTAAAAGCTTAGTAATTTGCATTAGAGTTAGGTCTAGACTTGAATAAAACATACGTAATAAACGGTACCAGGAACTGGGGCATACTTTCTCACAAACATATTTAAATTATTAAACAGATTCACTGTGACTTCATAATTGTAGGTGTGGTGGGAGAGATGATTTATTAAAGTAGGAGATTTACTAATAAATGTTATTATTATTTAGGGAGAAAACTGTTCGATCGATTTCGAACAAATTTGCGCCAAACACGTCAATTAGGACTGTATAGATGCACGAAAAAAAGGTTTTGAAAAATGTTGAAAAACAACCCCCTTTATGGCCAAAAAACCCCCAAAACTCAGTTATTATTATTATTATTAGCTAAACGAGAATTTTTAGAAAGATGCTGTTTTTTGCATATGGTAGTGTACATTAAAGGCTACAAATAAGCCAAATTTTATCAAAATCGTTATAGCAGTTTTTTTATAAAAAAATAATAACTGATTTTTTGGGTTTTTATTGCCAAAAAGGGGGTTGTTTTTCAAAAAATTTCAAAACCGTTTTTCGTGCAGGCCTACTTGACATGTCTGGTGCAAATTTGTTTGAAATCGATCGAATAGTTTTCTCTCTAGCTTTGTATACATACAGTCATACAGACATACATACAGACATAGCCTACAGATATACAGACAGACATTTTGTAAAAACCACTTTTTTGGACTCAGGGGGTAACAAAACGGATATTTCCACATAAATCTCAACATTAATTTTTTGCGATCACTATACTTTCTCTATACTATAGTATAGTGAGAAAGTAAAAGGCATATTAACTTAATCTGTTACTTATAATCCGTCTAGTCGAATAAATTCTACGTTAAATTATTTTTAACGAGCGGAGCCAGATCGGGTGGACGGGAAGAAAGTTTTTAAATAAATCTCGAACCGATCGCTATTTCAACAATGGATTAACATTTCTAGGTTAAAGTACCGTACTATCCTAACCTAACAACAGAAGTCGCTAAGTAAATGATCATAGTTTTTAGACAATGGTTGTCGACATATCGGGGCGGCGTGGAGAGGGATGCAGCTGATACGGCACACTCCCAGATTGCAGCTGGCTTTTTGACTCAGCTATAGCTACAGGTAGCCTGCAGGCATTGTTATGAACTGGGTTTGTAAAGGCTGGGCAGTTCTGGTTGCAGACGGAGGGTAAAGGGGTGGAAACAAGCCGAGGAGTGTTTGGTATAATTTAATGAAAGATAAGTTCATTCAACCTGAAGTAGAATACAAGACAACATTCGATCGCTTCCATAGAGCTGGAGGTCTGTCGTACATACTGTCATTAAACATTTTTCAATTAAACTTTTTATGTTAGGCTACATTTAGTTTAAAGATATTTTGAACTTTTTATTTTAGGATACAACCAAGGCAAAATTAAGTTTAAAGATATTTTAAACCTTTTTCAATTAAACTTTTTATGTTAGGCTTCATTTAGTTTAAAGATATTTTGACCCTTTTATGGTAGGATACAGCCAAGTCAAAATTAAGTTTAAAGATATTTTAAACCTTTTCCAATTAAACTTTTTATGTTAGGCTTCATTTAGTAGATATTTTGACCCTTTTATGGTAGGATACAGCCAAGTCAAAATTAAGTTTAAAGATATTTTAAACCTTTTTAAATTAAACTTTTTATGTTAAGTTACATTTAGTTTAAAGGTATTTTTTAACAATTTTCAACCAAATTTTGTATGTTAAGGTACATTTAGGTTAAAATTATTTTGAAAATTTTTCAATTAAATTTTGTATGCTAGGTTTCAGCCTGGGCTTCATTTGGGTTCAAGATATTTTGAATATTTTTTACATAAACTTTTTACGTTACTATATAGGCCAGACTACATAGTTTGAGGATATTTTGATCATTTTCTAACTGAAATTTTTATGTTATGCTATAGGATACATTTAGTTTAAAGATATTTTGAACATTTTTGAACCAATCTTTTTATGTTAGACCCCATGTAGGATAAAAATATTTTGTACATTGTTCCACTAAACTTTTTACGTTAGGCTAAACCCCGCTAAACCAAACATTTAGATTAAATATATGTTGAACAATTTCCATTTAACTTTTTATGTTAGTATAAATTTCCATTAAAGACAATACAAATATTTTTCAATTACAATTTGTATGTTAGGTTACAGCCTATTATTTATGTAGGTTGGACATATTTTGAAAATTTTTCAATCATACTTTTTATGTTAGTATAAATTTCTATTAAAGATAATAAACACTTTTTTCAATTACAATTTTTATTTTATGCTACAGCCTAGGATTTAATTAGGTTAGACATATTTTGAACATTTTTCAACCAAACTTTTTATGTTAGTATAGGCCTAAATTTACATTAAAAAATATATTTTAAACATTTTTCAATTACAATTTTATGTTAGGCTACAACCTAGGATTTATTTACGTTGGATATATTTTGAACATTTTTCAACCATACTTTTTATGTTACGTTACAGCATAAGCTACATTTAGATTAAGAATTTTTTTTATTTATTTTTTATGTTAGGCTAAAGTCTAGGCTACATAGTTGGAGGACATTTTTTACATTCTCTAACTGAACTTTTTATGTTAAACTATAGAATACATTTAGTTTAAAGATATTTCGAATATTTTCAACCAAACTTTTTATATTAAGGTACAGGGTAGGTTACATTTAGGTTAAAGATATTTTGAAAACTTTTCTACTTATCTTGTATGTTAATTCAAGCCTACATTTAGTTGAAAGGTAATTCAACTTTGTGTGTGACGCTAAAGTCTACATTTATGGTTTAAAGGCATTTTGAACGAAGCAGTGTTACGTTATGGTTTATTTCAAAACACATTTTGGAAGCGAAAATACAGTTACAAGAACTGTAAAGCTCAAGAAAGATAAGATTGAGGTAGGTAAACAAGGTAAGTTAAGATTATGTCACAATATTTGGTAGATATGAATTTAGCAGGTTATGTCAAAATAAATATCAAAGAAATATTTAAATAAATTTATCTGGGACTTTTAAGGGACCTATAATAACACTACTGGTACGAAATAATTATTCATAGAATTTTAATTTATTAACTTTTCAACTTTGAACTCGTTTTGAAATGCTTAAAATTAAAATGCAAAAACTATTAAAAAGTAAACAATTATTAAAAAGGATTCTTTTAGAATATTGCAGACGTAGGTAGGCCTACGATTTTACAACCCAAAGTTTCAAGCAGCATTCATACTATCAGATGTAGTATATACACAACCTATTCCCTCCTCCTTTAGCCTCAGTCCGTGTTTGTGACAGCTTATTTTATTTACTGTTTAACAGTTTCCGTTGGACGTTACGAAATAAGGGTTGTTTTACAAGTATGAGGGTGGTAGCCGAGGATAGTGTTTTAAGTAGGCACTATAATAAATAAATAATTAGCCGTTTTATTTATTTGTTCTCTACTGGAAGTTGAACATATTAAAACTAATAAAATAAAATATTTAATTACAGTGGTTCACTAACATAACTGCACTTACATTTTAGCAAATCTAATGAGTCTACTTTAATTGAAGAGCTAAATCAACTTTTATTTTCACTTTGAAAATGTGGTTTTTATAAAATTATCATTATTTATTGAGTAACCCCTCCAAAATTAACGTCTTAACCTTTAGATTGATATAAATTACAAGTTATATTATATACAGAGTGTTCAGAACTCTCTACCAATGCTTGTAGGTATTGTTTTGGGTCAAAACTAATTTGCAATAAGCTATCACTATACAAATTAATTTCAATCAATAATCAATGTTTATCTATAAAAACGGATTAATATTCCAAGTTGAAACATTGCATGGAGTTAAGGGCAAACTACACAGAAATATAACATTTTTTCAAACCAAATAATTGAAAAAACCTTAAAAAGGTTTGTTAATAAATATCTTGAAAAATTCACAAAATAAACGAAATGAAAAACATTTGGTTCCAGGCAAATTTTTTATTTTTTGTCAGTCATTGAATACTTTAAAAGGCAGCCACTTTGAATTGGGTGGTTGGAAAATAGTAATTAAAATATTTTTAGTTTGGTCTTTAGACTAAGAAATACTATGCGAAATTTCAACTCAGTCTGTCGATCGGTTTTTGGGACAAAAATTACAAGAGAAAACAACGAAATAGTAGTAGTAAATAACTAGGGAATGTTGGACATCTGAACAACGACAACGGTCTTTGACCGAAAAACAAGACTTAAACTTGTTATTGGTTGAGAGTTCTGGAACACCTGTATATATAGAAACATCTTTATAATATATATATATAAACATCCTTTACATATAGAAACATCCTTTATATATAACAACATCCTGTACATATAGAAACATCCTGTATATATAGAAACATCCTATATATATATAGAATCATCCTTTACATATAGAGACATCCTGTATATATAGAAACATCTTGCATATATATATATATAGACATATCGTGTATGTATAGAAACATCCTTTATTACAGACAAGAAATTAGGCCTACAGTAAAGGTCTTTAATATAACCAGCGTAACGTGACCAAAGATATTGCAAATAAATACGACACGCGATAACGAGAGTACTTGGGTATTATTAAACTTGCGTGTGGACAGTTTTAGTTTCTGCTAAAAATAAAATAAACATAATATTTGTAGAAAATTAGTTTAAACTTGTAATACAGCTTTGGTAATTGATATAGTTTAGAACTACATAAACATAGCATAATCAACTGATATAAAAACTAATGTCCGTACGTGAGCAACAAAATAGGTGTCATGCGCGAGGTTGTGTTGTTTGATTTATTCGTTAACATATAACAGCTGATTTCGTAAATCAGCTGTAGTACTTCAACAAACCATTAAACCACGTGAACCATCTAAACAACTGACGTGAGTTGAGCGAATTTAAAAAATGAAGTTTATATGTTTTATGGTTTCAACTATTTGGGTAATTGGCCTACTCAAGAAGACTCTGAATAGTTGTCTAATTTGTTTTTATCTCAGCCTCCAGCCCCAGCGTTGCTTCTTTCCTCTCACAGCAAAAATACTCGATTTTCAGTTTGCAAATTGACCTTGCTGCCACGGATTATGGACAGCTTTCCTTCGCTCGCAGCAGACAAACTCAATTCGCGAGTTTGCATCCCATCTATCTGTCTCGGATCAGAAGATAAAATCCCATACGTGGTGTTTAACCGGGCGCTTTTATGGTATTATACGTTTTGATCAATTTTGGGGGAACCAGGCGGGCTATAAGGAGTGCAAAAAAATAAAATGTGCAGAGTAACATCCTGCGTATACTGTTTTAGATAAACCAAAAAATTTCATTCTAGTACAAAAAATCATACTTAGGCCCTACTGTCAAAACGTGCTTAAGGTTGTTGGACGAACTCGTCCGAGCGACTGAGAAGAGATACGTGTATACCAAATCGGGTGTAAAATGCAGCAGTTAGAACGCGAACACACACATATATTATGCAATTTTTAATGACCCTCCGAAACGTTTTCTGGGAACCATGATCGGTGCTCATTGTCCACTCTCAAATTTAGTTATTACCATAAGAGTTACTGGAATAGCTCATCTTTCCTATGGAAATTCGCTCAAAACCAATCACGGAAGTAAATATGGTTTATAGTTTTGAAAAAAACTTCAATAAGTTGAAAGATTCTTATTAAAGTCCTGTTTCAAAATGCAATAATAATAATTTTTTCTCCATTAAAAAAGACAATAAAAAATGTTCAGCTGTGGGAGCCTTTTATTTTTATATTACACAAATACGTACAATTTTTAGAAACTGATTTTTAAATTGTTGTCTTTTTTGGAAAATTTCTGAAAAAATACCCAATCGTATATTATATGACAGAATTTATCAAAATGTTGGTTACTGAGAATAAAACCCTCCAGTAATAGCAAAAAACAATATTTTGTACAAACGCCGCCATTTTAAAAACGTTCTTCCTAACAAATTTACTTACAAATTTGTAACACCTAACCTACGTGTACATATGTTTGAAATGCCTTAGATTATGCAGGTGCAAATAAGTTGGCTCACCACACCCTGTATAGTTGTTAATATTATTCCATTAAAAAATTTTGTTTGATCGATGCACACAGTAAATTAAACAAAATACAGTACAATACTTACGAGAGTTTCCATTTTTTAGCGATTTGTCCAATCTTGGGAACAATTAGGAAACAATATTTTGGGAAATTGGAGTTGAGTAGGGGGTAATTACTTGAACAGCTTAATGGGGATAATTGGAAATATCTTGCTCGGTACGTACAACAGGCTTGGCAATACAGATGGGAATTAATCGGCGAATTCAATTATTAGCGTGGTGAATTTGTATTTGTTTTCATGTCTTTGCTCCCTCTCAATCATTTGTTATTTGTGTTGTTGTTGGAAATCTATGCTTAATGTTTATATTGTTTGTAATATTTGCCCAGTTTTCATATGTAATACTTTTTAGTTGTCGTCTTAGTATATAATATTTTCTGAGTGTGTGTGTGGGGGGAGGGGTGTGCGTGTGTATGTATGTAATTATGTATGGGTGTTAGGGTTAGGATAATTATTTCTTGTTGTTTTGCAATGAATTGTTAACGTTATGCATGTGACACATAGAGCTAAAGGTGTTAAAGTAAGAAGGTTTAATAGTCTTCCAACCGACAGACGGTTTAAAAAAACCATTATCTAATAAGCTTGAAAAAAATGATTGTAATCTTCATTGTACAATAAAACTTTATTATTATTATTATTACAATACTTACGAATAGAGTTGTTACAAGAAAAATGATAATATTTGGTCCATCCAAGATGGATTGAGAAGTAATTTGTTGGAAGCGAAAATCGTTTAAGTTGAGTGAGAGGAAAGGTTTCTTTTATTGTGGGATTGGGGGATGATGCAATTACTCGGAAGCCGGACAAACGGACAGATTACTGTGGACTGCATCGCCCCGGTCTTTCTGTTAAGCTAAGATTGGCTCCACGTCTTGGAGAACAACTTTTAGTAAATCAAATATAAATGCCTTTAAATTGTTAGAGACACTATTCCAACAACATTTATTTAATTTATGTTTTTCCGTATGGGGTTTAGGCAATAAGTGAATCCTGAATCACCCCGATATATTAAATGATGCTTAGATTTTCGTCGATGGAAACAAAAGCCGAGACGGATAATTAAAATAAAATTGAAAAAAAAACAGGCAAATTCAAAGAGAAATATACAACGTAAACAAAAAACATTCTAAAATATTGTCTACATAGAGTCAAATGCATCTCGTACGTGATCCCGCGTAGGCCTATTGCAGGACATTAAAAACACATTCCTTTTTTCGGGGTGATATATTTACCGTTTCTGTGTCTGACGAAGTAACGGTAGGAGATGGTGAATTACAAAGTTGTAGACAATTAAATTTCTGACTAACAATTTTCGTCTAAACTTGAATCGGACAAACCGTTTAGCCTGTATGAAAGGGATAAAAGTCACTAAGTGTTTTTTGCTGTTGTAATTTTCTGTTTTTGGACGCCATTTTGAAACTGGTAATAGATACATCAACTTAAGAATTTTTCCTGAAAAGTAGACGCAAATAAGAACATTTCAAGTATATTGTTGATGGGGGCAGGACAACGGGAAGTATGCGTACTATTCGTGGCATGGTTTTATCGTTTTTCTTGTATGTGTTAAGATAAACAATCTAAAAGCAAACATAAATAAATAAACGGTGCCAGGAACTGGCACATACTTTCTCACAAACATATTTTAATTACTAAACAGATTCACTGTGACTTGTAGGGTGGGGTTGGAGAAGTGATTTTTGATTAAAGTAGGAGATTAACTAATAAATATTATTATTATCATTATCTAGAGAGAAAACTATTCGATCGATTTCGAACAAATTTGCACCAAACACGTCAATTAAGCCTGTATATATGCAAGAAAAAGGTTTTGAAAAATGTTGAAAAACAACCCCCTTTATGGCCAAAAAAACCCCAAAATCAGTTATTATTATTAGCTAAACGAGAATTTTTAGAAAGATGCGGTTTTTGGCATATGGTAGGGTACATTTATGGCTACAAATAAGCCAAATTTTATCAACATCGTTAGAGCCGTTTTTTTATAAAAAAATAATAACTGATTTTTTGGGGGGGTTTTTGCCAAAAAGTGGGTTGTTTTTCAAACATTTTCAAAAACCGTTTTTCGCGCATCTTTACAGGCCTACTTGAAATGTCTGGTGCAAATTTGTTTGAAATCGATCGAATAGTTTTCGCTCTAGCTTTGTATACATACAGACATACATACCGACATACAGATATACATTCGGACATACAGACATACATTCAGACAGACATTTTGTACAAACCACTTTTCTGGACTAAGGGGGTCCCAAAGCGGATATTTCTACAAAAATCTCAACATCGATTTTTTGCGATCACTATACTTTCTCTATACTATAGTATAGTGAGAAAGTAAAATCACCCTAATATGTATAGTGTATTATAATTCAACAATTTTAAACATCAGTTGTTACAAATTATAAATAAAACAGATGATTTGGGTCAAAAACCTAACATAATTTTAAGTTAGGCATACAATGAACCGGTTCACGTTTTTTTGCAACCAATTTGGAAAATTTAGAACCAAGTAATATTCTTTACAAATAACAGTTTTTTTAGATTAGGTACAAGCAAACAAATAGCTTATTGTATTATAAGTCAAACTCCTGTTGTTACATGTTATAATGTTTCCTTTCGTTGGTAATATCAACATTTGTTTGAAATACTGATTATTGATTATTTAAATATTAATGATGAAATTACAACGCATGACGCAATTCGAATTATTGGGGTTGTTTCGAACCCTGTCTTACATTATCAATGTACAAGTCACCGCTCAATCGTCATTTCCGTGAAAATATCAGAGTATACAATAATCTGTTTGCATTGGCTCCCACAGCTCTCCGCTGGGATTGGTGAGCGAAGCGAACAAGTGTGGAGCCCCTAATAGTAAAATAAACTAAATCTATACCGAAAACCTTGAAAAACTAACGTAGGCCTTACTGGAACTGATAAGTCGAATATTATTATAATTATAGCTTTCTTTCGTATAGGCATAGAACTCGAATAACCAATACTGTAGTGCTCCAATATTATATGAATTTGTAAGTTATTCTGCATCCTCACTTTGTTCCCTGCTCGTGGAAGCTGCGATAAAACGCCCTTCAGCCGGGTAACCCTTAATGTGTCTTCTCCCATTACTTCGAACAGACCTAAATATATATAATTAACCCTATAATCATAGCTTTATTGGATTCTGAATAGAATACTTAATGTAACTGCATAAATCGACCCTAAATTTATTTAATTTAGTACGAATCCTTATGAGCGTCTAAGCTAACCTAATCGTACAATCATCAGTGGCCTAGTCTAACCTAATGTGCGTCCGTACTATTATAACATTATGAGCGTTTTCACTAACCTAACTTTTTGTGCATCTATGGTAACCTAACCTTATATGTATTTATGGTAACGTAATCTTGTTTTCATCTATGCT
>JAGFPH010000960.1:133377-158264 GCA_018207615.1 Philaenus spumarius
TGCATCTATACCAACCTAACCTTATGTGAATCTGCATTAACCTGATGATATGTTTATCTATGTTAACCTAATCTTATGTGCGTCCTAGTTACCTAACCGCATGCGCATTTAAACTAATCTAACCTTATGTGAGTCTACACTAACCTAACTTTAAGCGCATCTGTACTAACCCAACCTTATGTGCATCTATACCAACCTAACCTTATGTGAATTTGCATTAACCTGATAATATGTTTATCTATGTTAACCTAATCTTATGTGCGTCCTCGTTACCTAACCGTATGCTCATTTACACTAATCTAACATTATGTGAGTCTACACTAACCTAACTTTAGGCGCATCTGTGCTTACCCAATTGTATGCGCATCTATACCAACCTAACCTTAGGCCTATTAATGTGAGTCAGCACTATCCTGATATTATGTTTATCAATGTTAACATAACCTTATGTGTGTCCTCGTTAACCTAACCGTATTTGCATTTAAGCTAACCTAGCCTTATGTTACAGGTATGTAGAAGTGTATAGCGACATTATAAATTAAAACTTATAGCTTTGACTACAATGGCTTCAATGTTTGTACAGTCTCCGTTTGTGTTATGCATTTCCTAACTAATGGATGCAGTATTGTGTCAATATAGGCCTACCTATTCGTTAGAATAGCAACTATGTCTAAATGTGTCTATAGCCTCCTTAGCCTAATTAGCTTGTATTATTTAATAAAATCTATATTACCCGCAAGCATTGAAGAAACAATTGTTTCTTCAATGCCGCAAGTGAAAGATTTTTATAAATAGATTCAGTAACTTCTAAGATTACCTCAGACATGGGCACAGACAAAACAAGTTAGTCTACTATATAAGACAGCCCCCGAGTCAAGAACATTGCAGACAGAAGAAGGGAATTACGGATGACGTCAGAAAGACCTGTTGGATTCCAAGACCCAAGGACAACATTCCTGGCGTCTACATCGATGAATGAAAGAAGGGCGGGGAACACTTAAGATACGCGTATACAAACAAGAATTTGTAAAGACGCAACCACAGCGATAGCGTAACTTTGGGTGCGTGCCAACAGAGCAGCTGGCAGTACAAACATCTGTCCCCCTTCCCCTCACCTCGCGGGCAGCTGGTTCCACCCCTTAAACACCCATTAAGCACCCCAACCCTCCGACCCTCATTAGCATAAATACTCTACTCAGATTGAATGTGTGAGCGGGGTTCATTTTTATACAAAATTGTATAGTATCAAAGGAAGAGAGCAAATGTAGGCCACGCGTATAGTAGTTAAAAGATTCGCGTACAAAGTTAAACAATAAATAATTTACAAAAGTCTTCTTCTTTTCTGAATAGTGCAGTCTATGTCGTCGACAGAAGCAGGGGTTATTGGTTCGGGGTGTGATCAGTTTAGGGACAGGAAACACATCTAATCATGAATGACTAATAGGTTTATCAAATTGTATCACACTCTTCAGGAATAGTATTAACGAATTTCTATAGGAAAGATGAGCTATTGCACTGACCCTTATAGTGAAACGCAATATCGGGAGTGGTAAATGAGCACAGGTCATGGTCCCCAGAACACAGTTTCGGGTGTCATTAAAAACTTTATATGTATATTTACAGAGTGTTCATAAAATTCCTTTAATATTTTTGTTATTGAAAATAAGTTAACAAAACTTTGTAAATATCTTGTGTTCCATAACAGGACAAACTGTATGACATATCTGAACCTTTATGATTTTGTGGGCTTGAGTAGGGTAAACAATTTCAAATATAGTGGTAGGTCATGTAACACAACATCGAAAATTAAGCAATATCATGTATAATTTCCAGAAATTTGATTGTCCATTACTTTGAAACGAAGTAAGATACTAAACTCTAGTTTGCGCCATTGTGTTTCTCTTTTAATAAGCTTTTCAATGGTGTATTTTTACATGACCTACCTTTATACTTGAAATTGTTAGCCCCCCTTACCCCCTAAATTCATAGAGAGTGAGATATTTCAAGAAAATTGTCCTATTTTTCTTCCCCCTATACGTAGTATATGGAGAAAGTATTGTTTTCGTCCAACTTTTCGAATTTGAATTTTTAGTGGAATTATCTGTTTTGGTGCTCCCTGAACCCAAAAATATTTTTAGTGGAATTATTTGTTTTGGAGCTCCCTGAACCCAAAAAAGTGGTTTTTTGGTGATGTCTGTCCGTGTGTCTGTTAGGATGTATACAGAGCTGGAGACCATACCAACGGTCCGATTTTGATGAAATTTGGTATGTAGGTGTAGTTCTGGAATATCTCATGGCGTTTTTTCATTTTTTCAAATTTTTGATTTTTAAGAGGTTTTACCTCTCAAAAATGGCCAAAAAACGAGAAAAATCAAAATTTCTCAAAAACGGCTCTAACGATTTTGATAAAGTTTGGCTTATTTGTTGCCCTTAATGTACCCTACCATATGAAAAAAACCGCATCTTTCTAACAATTATCGTTTAGGTAATAATAGTAACTGATTTTTGGGGCTTTTTGGCCAAAAAGGGAGTTGTTTTTCAACCTTTTTTCGTGCATCTATACAGGCCTAATTGACATGTTTGGTGAAAATTTGTTCGAAATCGATCGAATAGTTTTAATAATAATAATAATAATAATATTTATTAGTTACTCTCCTACTTTAACCCTTTGTCGCCTGACGGGACTTATAAGTCCCACCCAATTTAACTGCCTTTATAAAAGGTAACAGTGGCTTTATCTACAAGTTGAGCCATGGAGGTACTTTAGAATGGCATTGCAGGTCTGTAAAACAACAGGTCTACACCTAGTTTCAACAAATGCCACCAGAAAGCAGGATTTGCTTGGCTAGTGCTTGCTTTCAATTGACAATTTATATGGTGTGATTTCCCCAATTTTTTAAAACATGTTCTAGTCTTTCATTTGTCAGTATTTTGTATTAAAAGTTTAGCATATTGCTTTAAATTAACTACTTAACTTAATAAGAACTGATCTAAGTTATTATTATAAACCTCTCACACATACAAATTAGACAGATTAAAACTTAAGATTAAATATTTTTTAACTTTTTGTTTTTTTGGTATTTATAAAAACCAACTGGAGTGATGTACAATGATTCCCTACATGTGTGTGCAACGTATCAAGGTCCTAGATTTAAAGGACCTTATTGAGAATAAGGTACATTTAGTAAAAAAACACTGTTTTCGGAGAAATGGATTTATTTACAAAGAACAAAATAGCGAATCATATCATATTATGTGATATGTAGCAATATCGCGATTGTATGGTTTCAGAAAAACCTTTTTCTCTTATCTAATGCAAATGAAATATATCTTATGTTATATATCAATTAAAAGAGCACAAAACAAGCTACAATAATCAATAAAAATAAAAAATAACGATTTAAAATTTGTTGAGGTCTGCTCCCCCTCCTCTTTAATACAATTATGAAGTCACAGTGAATCTGTTTAATAATTTAAATATGTTTGTGAGAAAGTATGTGCCAGTTCCTGGTACCGTTTTTTGACAAATATATACAAGATACTGTATGTACAACGTTTTGTTAACTTATTTTCAGTAACAAAAATACTGAGGGAGGTTAAATTTCCTTTATGAACACCCTGTAAATGTGTTCGCACTCTAACTGCCGCATTTTACGTCCACATTTTTGGTACACACGTTGGTTTACCAAGTGACTCGGACGAGTTCGTTAGCCAAAAAATCCATCAACCGAAAGCACGATTTTTGACAGGAAGTAAATTTTTTTAGATTTTTCGTACTTTAGAAAAACTTTTTGTTTTTTGTCTAAAGAAAGAAACATAGGAGATTATTCTGGACATTTTGTTTTTTTTACATGGCCTTGTCGCCTGTCTGGTTTCCCAAACATAGACCAACACGATACCATAAGAGTACCCGGTTCAAATCCACTTGGTAGATTTTAAAGTGCTGCTTCTGATCGAAGGTTGACACCGACGGCCAGAACGCTACTCGTGAAGCGAAGTATTTAATAAGCCGAGGCGGCAAGGTCGAGGTGCAAAGCCCCAGACCATAATCCGAGTACCCAAGGCGGAAGGTTTCCTACTGCAAGCGGAACGAAGCAGCGCTTGAGCCGGGGCTGGGGTGAAAACAAATTCTACTAATACATTTCGTACAAGCAGACAGCGCCTTCGTGAGTAGTCCAATTTACCAAATAGTTGAATTTTAAAACTTATAAAATTAATTTTGGAAATTCGCTCAACTCATGCAGCGGTTCAGCTGCGTTGTCACATTGTTTGTCATTAAACTTGGGCTATATTTCGAACCAATTAAAAATGAGGCCAAAAAGTGATAATTACGTTTTGTAAGGATTTTGTTTTGTATCAAAACAGCTAACATCCGAACTAACATCTCTTGAACTTTATCTGTTTTAACCTTTTTCACAATTATTTATTAAAAAATTTTATTTTTAAAAATACAGCAACCACAGCAAATTTATTTACTTTTTGTGTTCGATTTTATTTTTTTACAAATCAAAATGTCTATGCAAAACATACAAGTCATATTAGTTTTTTCGTTCAACATTTTGAAAATTTTTACGAGAACTAAATTAGGTACGTTTTAAAAATGCCTCAATTTCTTTCCCGCTTATGGTGATTTCTATACGAACTACAGAGGATTCACAGTAAAGTCGCATGCTTTAAATATGTAAAACGCACAAAAAATATGAGGATGATCTGAAACAAAACTGGTTTTAATAACAATAAGAAATAATTCGACCGCGCAGCTGAACCGCTGACGTGAGTTGAGCAAATTTCCAAAATTACGTTTATAGGCCTATGTTTTAGGGTTTCAAACAACAATTTGGGAAATAGGTCTATTCACGACGGTGCTGAATAGCTGCAAAATGCTTAGCACGCCATTTCGCTTCGTTAAAAGATATTCAAAATGCTTCTCATATTGGGAGTATCTTGAATACACAAAGCATTGCGTGCGTCGCACGCCAACCCCCCCCCCCCCCCCCCCCCGTATGAGGAGTATATTCAATACACAGTGCATTGCGTGCTTCGCACGCCAACCGCCGTATTGGGAGTACCTTCAATACACAATGCATTGCATGCATCGCACGCCAACCCCGTGGTAAAATTCACCACATGGTTTTGAACCGGGTACTTTTATAGTATTTTACGTTTTGATCTATTTTGGGGGAACCTAGCTATAAAGTCGCGTAAAAAAACAAAATGTGCAGAATAACATCCTGCATTTATATTTGTAGAAAAAACTCTAAAAAACATTTATTCTCGTAGGAAAAATCTCAAAAAATATTTACTTCCGGTCAAAAAACGTGCTTCCGGTTGTTGGAGTTTTTTGGCTAACTAACTAGTCTGAGCGACGTAGACAACCAACACGTGTACCAAATTTAGAACAAATAGGACTTAAAATGCGACCGCTAGAGTGCGAACATGTGTATATATGTGTATATATATATATATATATGTGTATATATATGTGTTAAATCATATATATATATATATATATGATTTTTAATGACACCCCAAAACGTGTTCTGGGGACCATGATCGGTGCTCATTTGCTACTCGCGACCTTGGGTTTTACCATAAGGGCCACTGCAATAGGTCATTTTTCTTATAGAAATTCGCTAATAAGAAAAAAAGCAATCGACGTGGGGATTGCTACACATACACAGCTACAAGGAGCTAAGAACATCATTTAAAAACAGAACTAAAATGAGGCCGTTAGAGTGCGAACACATAATTGCATACATATAAATTTTAATGACGCTCCAAAACGCCGTGATCGGCGGGCGATTTTAATGTCCACTCCTGACTTTAGGTTCCACCTTAAGGGTCTTCTATACCTTGCGTAAAACAGCAAAAATATGCACTTCGTACTAACGTGTTTCAGACGCCGTTTTTCAACCTAAAAAGTTGTGAAACATCTTAAAGTGTTCTTAAAAGCTTTGTGCTTTTGTCTTATATCTTATAATTGAAAGAAATCGACGGCAACTAATTTTAATCAACAGTTTAACTGAGTAAAAATCTATTATTTTTAAAGCATTTTTGGGGAGTTTTAAGCGAAAATTTCCATATTTTAAGCTAACACGTAAAAAATATAAAGATTTTTCAAAAACTTAAAGTAGTTTCCCAGATTATTAATTTATAAATAGAATCCGAAACACGTTATTACGAATGCATGTTTCATCGATTTTGCGGCTTCAGTTAGATCTTTAGTATTGAAATCATACTGCACACTCGGGAGTTTCCTTCAAGGTATAGAAGAACTTTATGAGTCACTGCACACCATAATAGCTCATCTTGCCTATCGAAATTGGCTAAAAAGCAATCGACGTGGAGATGGTCAAAAGTAAGGAATAACACAGCTACAGTAAAAACATAAACTAAAACAGAACTAATTTATTGTAGATTCAGTTAGGACAAAAGAAAAGCAATCTAGGTGTTGATAGAAACTAAATAAACAACAAAACAAAACCAATTAAAACACATTCTAAAATAAAAATAATTTCAATAACAGGAAATAAGAAAAGCATAAGAGGTTTGGACTAATAAAACAACAAAGAAAAATACAACAGTTAATTAAAGCATTAGTTTGTGGTACAGTTAATCGTGTTCCAGTCTACACGAGGTACTTTACCGTAGAAGTGCAAGCACAGGGGAAGCCGTGCGAGGAACAGCTGATATACTCGACAGATGTTACCTTATCAAACACCTGAGGAAATTATCTCTCTTGCAAATACCCTTTAAACATTTATCAAAAAGTCTGATACTATTTACAAACAGGGAAATGTTAAAGGGCACTCGCTGCGCAATGTGTTAGAGATAGGACAGTTGTCGTGAATATATTATTTGGTTAGGGTTACTATACTTGATTGCTGGCGAGATGATCGTCTCCACAATATGTTCACTGAGGGCAGTCCATTTCAGTCTTGTACTAGTTGTGCTATGGTAATTCTTATTAGCGAATTTCCATAGGAAAAATGAGCTATTGCAATGGTTCTTATGGTAAGACCCAAGGTCGGGAGTAGCAAATGAGCACCGATCATGGTCCTCAGAACACGTTTTGGGGTGTCATTAAAAATCATATATAAATATGTATATATTTATGTATATATGTGTGCGCACTCTAACTGACGCATTTTACGTCCGATTAGGTCCAAATTTCGTACACACGTTGGTTGTCTAAGTCTCTTGGACGAGTTCGTTAGCCAACAAAATTTACCGGAAGTAGACCACATTTTTGACCGGAAGTACCATGTATGTAGGTGTGCGCACTCTAACGGACGCATTTTATGTCCGATTTGGTCCAAATTTGGTACACAGGTTGGTTTTCTAAGTCGCTTGGACGAGTTCGTTAGCCAAAAAAATTGACCGGAAGTATATCAAATTTGTGACCGGAAGTAAAAAATTTTTCAGATTTTTCGTACTAGAATTTTTTTTTTTTAAGTTTTCTTTAAAAAAATAGACATACGAAATAATTCTGCACATTTCTTTTTTACGCGACCTTATAGCCCATCTGGTTCCCCCAAAAATAATCAAAAGGTAAAATACCGTAAAAGTACCGGAATTAAATACACGGCTTTTACCGTGGTGACCGATGACAATATATTTGGTACATGCTGGCAGCACCTTCGTGAGTAGATCAATTTCCCAAATAGTTGTTTGAAACCCAAAAACATATATAAATTTAATTTTGGAAATTCGCTCAACTCACGTCAGCGGTTCAGCTGCGTGGTCGAATTATTTCGTTCTTGAACTTTTGAATGTAAACTGGGGAGCAGCATAGCTGTGAGATTAAGGGTGTTTGAACTTCCAAAACAATTGCGTAGGTTCGAATCTAGTTCATGGTGTCCCATTATTTATGCTCACCTTCTTCATTAGTATCTATGGTATAAAGTAAAGGTATTTAAAAACATTCAATAATAATAATAATAATAAATTAAAAATCATAAAAAACAACGTTCCAGACGGGGTGCTTTTCCAAGCAGCACTTTTTACTAGGCATACTACAAAATTGCAACAACTTTTCTTGCATTGAAATTGATTACAATATTAGCGAATTTCCATATGAAAGATGAGATATTGCAGTCACTCTTATGGTGAGAACTAAGATCGGTAGGGGAGTCAATGAGCACCGACCATGGTCTCCAGAACACGTTTTTGGTTGTCATTAAAAAGTTTATATAAATATGTGTTCGAATTCTATTGGCCGTGTTTTACGTCCGATGTGGTTGAAATTTGGTACACATGTTGGTTTTCTAAGTTGGTCGGACAAGTTCGTTAGCCAAAAATATCCAACAACCCGAAGCACGTTTTTTGACCGGAACTAATAACTTTGTTGAAATGTTTCGTACTAGAATTAAACTGTTTTGGGGTTTTATCTAAAACATTATTGCAGAAGATTATTCTGTATATTTTGTTTTTTTATACGACCTAATAGCCCGTTTGATTTCCCCGATATCGATCAAAACGTAAAATAACCATAAAAGAACCCGGTTCTTAAATCAAGCGAAGCGAGTCACGTACGAGTGAAGCGAAGCAGTCGGTAATCCAAGGCATCAAAGTCGAGCTAAACGAAGCAGTGCGTGAGCTTGAGGTTGAAGTACAAACCAATTCTACTTATATATTTCTTACATGTAGGCAGCTATTCAGCGCCTTCGTTAGAGCAGAATTTCCCAAATAGTCGGTTGAAACCCGAAAACATGTAAATATAATTTTGGTAATCCGCTCAACTGACGTCAGCGGTTCAGCTTCGAGATTGAATTATTTAATTTTATAAAAATTAGAAAAGTAATAAAAACATAATGAAGGATATCGATTATACAAGTCGTTATCGAAATCAAATATCCTAAATTTCAGATCAAATGCCCAGAAAATAACTGTTATTTTAGCATCATCCTATCGATGTGAATGTGTGTTTTTTTCAAATGAAACTGAAAAATTAGCTATGTGAAGCTGGCGGCGCCCAATAAAAAATTAAGTGATCAGTTTCGTTTGTTTATCATTTGCTTACGATTGTTTAGCTATTTTCATCGTTTGTTTAGCCTTGGTTCAAGAGTTATAAAAAAATAAATAAATGGACGCTGCCAGGTTCACACCATAAATCTTTCTAAAAATAAGTGGAATCATTTGTTTATCATTTGTTTACGTTTGTTTAGCTATTTTCATCATTTATTTAGTCTTAGTTTAGCAAGAATAGAAAAAAACTTCTTGGGCGCTGCAGGTTCACACCAGCAGCAGCCATAAAGCATATTTATCCAAAAATGAATGAAATCGTTTGTTTATGTTTGTTTAGCTATTTTCATTGTTTGTTTAGTCTTAGTTTAGCAAGAAATAATAAAAAACGTATTGGGTGTTGCTAGGTCATACCTAGCATATTTACCCGAAATGAATGAAATCGTTTGTTTAGCTATTTTCATCGTTTGTTTAGTCTTAGTATAGCAAGAAATCGAAAAAAACATAAAGCATATTTAAGCGAAAATGAATGAAATTGTTTGTTTATCGTTTTTTTACGTTTGTTTAGCTAAATAGGGTAGGGTTAATGGGCTATTCTGGTGTGAACCTAGCAGCGCCCAAGACGTTTTTTCGAGTTCTTGCTAAATTAAGACTAAACAAACGATAAAAATAGCTAAACAAACGATTTTATTCATTTTCGGGTAAATGTGCTAGGTGTTAACATAGCAACGCCCAAGAGGTTTTTCGATTTCTTTTAATTTTGGGATTGGGCGGTGCCAACTTCACATAGCCTGAAAAATTGGTGTCTCAAACACATTTCTGAGTCAGCTCATCCTAAAATTTTGAGACATTTTTAGAAACAGTCACCGTTCCAATCATCGCACATTCCTACATACTCTTTTCAAATCATTCATTGAGTTTTGTCAAGATTCAATACAAAAAATTTATCTATGTATTTAACTTCAATACACTTTGTTGGCTCGCCTATAAATAGTCCATCACTGGTCCAGACTAGAGGTTGCTTTGTGTAAATATAGAAACATGCTAAAGGCAAGTGGTGTAAACATGATGTACAAATTTGTGCAGTGAGAAGGGAAGAGTGTGCGTGACTGGCAAAGATTACCTCGGGCTTGTAAGCCACAACAATGCATTCGTCTTCTTCAAGATTAAACTTTTAATAATGTGTAACATAAACTTTGGTGTGAGTTTTGTCAAGAAAGATTACTCTGGCAGAAACAAACTATATTTTAGGTTATCAAGATTTCCATACGATGGATTGTTGACTTTTACAAGGTGACTTCTCAGGTGCGGGAACAATTCGTTTCCAGATAAACCGCCATTTTGTATTTTATTTGGTTTAAACCTACAACCCATACTCTGAATGGTAAGGTAAACTAAGCGATAATAAGCAAAGCAATGTTAAGATTAGTCAGTTTGTACGTTCTCTGTAGGATGGCGTACACCGAATGCTACACTATATAGCGTTATAAAGCTATGATATATGATAAAGGTTATGCAGCGTTCAACAAACATTGCACCGCATATTGATTATGGTTTATAGTTTTGTGTTGCACATTATTTCCGAAAGTTCTGCTTTCGTGCTTGATTCCTGCAATCTTGTTATTGCATGATCTTGTTTGGCAGGGAATCGGATAAACAAAGCATACCTTAGATTTCAGTGTGCATGAACACGTATGTAGCTTCCTCTAGGACGATAGATGCTCACTAAGAAAAGGTTTGAAAATATTCGAAATTTTAGGAGGGTTTTCGGGGGATCAAAGTTATTAAAAACGATTTCTTCAAAACTACCGAACGGATTGGAATGAAATTTGGTATGTAGCTTCCTCTAGGGCCATAGGTGCTTACTAAGAAAGGGTTTGAAAAAAGTCAAAATTTTAGAGGGGGTTTGGGGCGATCAAAGTTATTAAATCACGATTTCTTCAAAACTACTGAACTGATTGGAATGAAATTTGGTATGTAGCTTCCTCTAGGGTATTAAAAAATTGGAAATTTTAAAGGAGTTTGGGGGGTAAAAATGACTAAATCACGATTTCTCCAAAATTACCAAACAGATTGCAAGCAATTTGGTATGTAGCTTCCTCTAGGGCCATAGGCGCTCGCTAAGAAAGGGTTTTAAAAAATTCGATATTTTAGGGGGGTTTTGGGGGATCAAAGTTATTAAATTACGATTTTTTCAAAACTACCGAACGGATTGAAATGAAATTTGGTATGTAGCTTCCTCTAGGGTATTAAAAATTGGAAATTTTAGGGGAGTTTGGGGGGTAAAAATTACTAAATCACGATTTCTCCAAAATTACCGAACAGATTGGAATGAAATTTGGTATGTAGCTTCCTCTAGGGCCATAGGTGCTCACTAAGAAAGATTATGAAAAATTTCGAAATTTTAGGAGGGGTTTGGGGGGATAAAATTTACTAAAATCATAATTTCAGATCTTTTATTATTATGACAATAGTGCTTCTACTATTTAAGATCTATATATATATATATATATATAAGCCAAATACCACTCACTGACTGAACACTTAAAAAGAATACAATTACGTTAAAAAGACAGAAAATACCAACCACCACGGCCAACGCCGTACTGGTCAGGTAGTACCCTATATCTATATAAATAAAAGCCAAATACTACTCACTCACTCACTGACTCATCACGAAATCTCGAAAAATAATGCACGGATTGGAACGAAATTTGGTATGTAGCTTCCTCTAGGGCCATATTTGCTCACTAAGAAAGGGTTTAAAAAATCGAAATTTTAGGGGATTTGGGCGGTCAAAGTTACTAAAAATCCCAATACAAATACATAGTATAATATATTTATTGATATATTTTTTTGGTTAATATACATTTAACTTTGATTTCTCTATCGATCCATGCAAATCCGGATCGGGGCATCTATCTATATATTTTGCTGCCCCGATCTATATATTTATCATCATATCTAATGAACAATTTGTCTAAACATGTTGAAATCTCAAACAATATACACTATTTATGAGATATATATTCCAATTAAATAAAATATTGTACGGTTATAAGTCTTACGAAATTGTTTGATTGGTTTAAAATATTGGTAAATTGGATTTTTTATTTTGTTGCCTACAGACTGATTACGATTTCTTAAAATGTATATAGCCTTGAAATAAGAAACCTGGCACAAATAACTGTACCGCCCCTCCCTCACTTTCACTTTCCTACTCACTGACCACAAGGCACTGGTGCATCAGTTGGGCTTATCATTTTGACATTCTCATTCCTCTAAACCCTTCTATTCCTGATACTCCCGTTCCCTCTTGTATTGCGGAGGATAATATTGGGAAAATAGGGCAGCTTTCAGACAATGATCTCCAAAACTCTCAGTCTCCGTCGACAGAATCGTGTTTGTCATCTGATACTGTTGAGTCAGATCGTTGTTCCATTGTTCAAACCACCCAGAAACGTGGAAAGGCGAAAACGTTTTTCTAATACTAATCGCGCTAAAGCACATAGGGAGTATGTCAAAAGATACAATGCAAAAAATCCTGCCGTGCATCGTGAGGCTTCAAAACAGTACAGTCAACAAAATCCCCAGGTCAAAATTGCTGCCGTTCAAAAATACAGTTCTAAAAGATGTCACATGAAGATGCTTCCATGGTCTGAAAAATCAATGTCAGGGTTTCACTACAACTGCAACACCGACTATCACAAAACAGTTGAACTAGATCCTATGACGACATGTAAATGGTGTACAGCTATGAAGTGGTATAAATGACATGGTTTAGAACCTACGATTCATATCCTTATGATACACAAAATTACCATCATTTGTCGCATTTATTTCACCGAAATAATTATGCAATAACGAAGCATTGCCGGGTCAGCTAGTATATATATATAATCCAAATACCACTCACTGGCTCACTCATCACGAAATCTCAAAAACCAACGAACGGATTGGAATGCAATTTGGTATGTAGCTTCCTCTAGAGGCCTAGGTGCTCGCTGAGAAACGTTTTAAAAAAATTCGAAATTTTAGGTCGGGTTTGGGGGGGTCAAATTTACTAAAAATCCCCATCCCATAAGAAATACATAGTGTAATATACGGTATTCATTGATAATATTATTTTTTGTTAATATAAATTTTATGTAAATTTGATTTGTCTATCCGTGCAAAGCCGGATCGGACCAGCTAGTTCTGTATATTGACGAACAGAAACTGCAGGATGAAGAACGACCACCAAGTCTGACTGAATTGAGCGAGTTTACAAAATTAAATTCATTACATGTTTTATTGTTTCAACTATTTGGGAAATTGGTCTACTCACAAAAGCGCTGAATAGCTGCCTCCTTAGTAGAAATCTATTAGTAGAATTTGTTTGCACCTCAGGCTCACACGATGCTTCGTTCCACTAGCAGCGGAAACATTGTACTCTGGGGTGGTTCAGGGAAGTACTCTGGGGCCGCTTTTGTTCTTGATTTATATAAACAATTTGAACAAATTAAATATTGAGGGCAAATTCTTTCTTTTTGCTGATGATACGGCTATATTATTTGAAGGCGAAACTTGGGAAGAAGTACAGGGAAGGGCATTGAGGGGTTTGGCTTCCGTAAAAAAGTGGTTTGACCAAAACGTGTTAACTCTTAATGTTTCTAAAACTAAATTTCTGCCGGTTTCACTGAGAGCTTGCACTGATCTAAATCTAAATTCTTTAAAACTACATTCTTGTGGTGATTATCTCAACAAGGTGTGTTTATGCGAACATATTGAAAGCACTGATTGTTATAAGTATCTTGGAGTAATGTTTGATAAACGGATGAAATGGACTGAACATGTCAAATATGTAAAGCAAAAAACACGCAAACTAATCTATGTTTTTAAGCATCTTAGTGAAATCCTAAATGTTCAAGAGCTGAAACTATCTTATTATGCATATTGTCAATCATTATTTATGGGGGGAATAATAGCCTGGGGGGGCCTTTATAACAATTCTTGAACCTCTTAACACAATTCAAAAATCTATACTTACAGCTGCATTGCGTAAAGGCCGTTGTTTTTCTACTGAGACACTTTTTGACGAATTTAAGGTTATAAATCTTAGACAAATTTATGTCAAAACTCTTGCAATTTATATTTTTAAAAACTACCGAGATATTTTCGATCAAATTACCGATCATCAACGTTTGACACGCAGCTCAAAGTCACTTGGAATTTTAAATAAAAAATTAAGTAAGACTTTATCGGTCACGGATTCACATTACATAGCTCATGTTTTATATAGGAATCTACCTGACCACTTACGTATGTTTAATAACTTTAAACTTCAGACATTTAAGAAACATATTACCAATTGGCTTCTGGACTTGGGAAGGGACGGTACTGAGAATGTCATTGTATCCATCTACAGGTAGCAAATATATTTACCCTTGGTTATTGTACTACCTTATCTCTCTCACTATTATTGATTCTCGTGTGTTGAAGCAGTAACTATTTGTTGACCCGGGTTGTTTTGGTCCGATATGGATTTGGATTCCTCCGTTTGGCACTTCCCACTCTACTCTACCTCTATTGTTTTTATATTATAAAACTTTAATATAGATCAATAAATATATGTCTTCCTTGTTGTAACTTA
This sequence comes from Philaenus spumarius, assembly GCA_018207615.1. Lineage (NCBI taxonomy): Eukaryota > Metazoa > Arthropoda > Insecta > Hemiptera > Aphrophoridae > Philaenus > Philaenus spumarius. Next base: position 147,974 of record JAGFPH010000960.1, read on the forward strand.
GATTTTTAGATGCGACTCGTGCCTACGCACAGGCTAAGCCTATGTGGGCACAATTTCCTTGATATTATTATGCATTTATTCTGTATTATATTTAAGGAAATAAAAATAAATTGAATTGAATTGAATTTACACCTTGACCTTGCCGCCTGAAATAATGGACTGATTCGCTTCGCTCGCAGCGGAAAAACTTGATTTTTATTATTGTAGGCCTACTTTTATGGTAGTATTTTACGATTTGATCTATTTTCGAGGGAATCAGACGTGCTATAAGGTCTGCTATAAAAGCACAAAATGTGCAGAAAATCTCTTCTGTTTATTTGTCTAGATAAAACTTCCAAAAAATGTAATTCTAATGCGAAAATCTAAAAAAAATTGCTACTTCCGGTCAAAAAACTTGCTTCCGGTTGTTGGATTTTTTGGGAACCGAACTCGTATGAACGACTTAGAAAACCAACATGTGTACCAAATTTGAATCAAATAGGACTTAAAATGGGGCAGTTTAAACAAATATGTACGTCTTTATACATATAATTCATTTTTACGTGTGTGTGTGTCACTCAACTCCTCCTAAACAGCTGGACCAATTTTGATGAAATTTCATTTATTTGTTTGAGTGGGTCCCCTGGATGGTTTAAATTAACAATTTGAAGGGGTTGAAATGAAGACGCTACCTCTATACAATAAATGTAAATTAAACTAACTTCCTACAAGCATACATCTAAAATTATGTAATTTGTAATATTATTTTTAATGGATATACAAAACTATTTTCAATTTAATCCTTGAAATGGAATAAGTACCTTTAAAATTAAATAATAACCACTTACTCTTTTTCTATATTCTAAAAAAAAAAAACTAATTTTACTGAAATTTCACAATTTACACACATTAGTACCACGATTTGTTTAGAGAATATAGTCACTAAAACAAAAAGATTTAAATAAAAATAATCCCTGTACAAGAAAAATAAATTGCACTAAATAATTAGTACAAACTAAAAATCTAATATTATTTTATCATTATTCTTAATTGATATAAAAAAGATTAGCAATGCTATTTACTAAATATATACTATTCCACTAGTACATACATAAATGTTTAATAACACCCCAAAACGTGTTCTGTGGACCATGATCGGTGCTCATTTACTACTCTGGATATTAGGCCTCACCATAAGGGTTACTGCAATAGCTCGTGTTTTCTATCTAACTTCGATAACAGAAACAAGGGATTATTTAATCTTATTTTGTACGGCTCTATTAACGTCCAACTCTTTGCCCATAGGAGTTTCTTAAAATAGTTTCCCTTTGCCTACCTGTATTTCATTGTACCTTACATTCTATCCAGTTAGCTCTTGGTGCGGCCATGTATCGGCAGCTGGGTTTTAGAAAATGTCCGTACGTACAATAATGTGACCATACTGCACATCATTACAAGCGCGGCTCTCCCTCATTTCAAGGCCAAAGATCGCGTGTCGGGAAGTTCCGCTCCGATGCTTTGTGTGATTCACTCGACGCGACGAGGGGAGGTAAGGTTGTGCGGTTTGGATACGCTTTATTTACTCTTCATTCATTTACAACAAACATCAACTACTATAAAAGAGAACATACGTACGTACATGAGTAACTAAACATCTGATTTCACCCGTCATATGTAATACTTAAACAAACCCAGTATCGATTACACTTTGGGGTTAAGTTTACAACTTCATTCATTATAATTTCTTACGAAGTTGATTTTTACTTTCTCACTATACTATAGTATAGAGAAAGTATAGTGATCGCAAAAAAATCGATGTTGAGGTTTTTGTGGAAATATCCGTTTTGGGACCCCCTGAGTCCAAAAAAGTGGTTTTTACAAAATGTCTGTCTGTATGTCTGTATGTATGTCTGTATGTATGTCTGTATGTATGTATGTCTGTATGTATAGCCTACAAAGCTAGAGAGAAAACTATTCGATCGATTTCAACCAAATTTGCACAAGACATGCCCAGTACGCCTGTATAGATGCACGAAAAATGGTTTTGAACAATTTTGAAAAACAACCCCCTTTTTGGCCAAAAAACCCCCAAAAAATCAGTATTTTTTTTATATAAAAAAACGGCTCTAACGATTTTGATCAAATTTGGCTTATTTGTAGCTTTTAATGTGACCTACCATATACAAAAACCTGCATCTTTCTAAAAATTCTCGTTTAGCTAATAATAATAATAATAACTGATTTTTGGGGGTTTTTTGGCCATAAAGGGGGTTGTTTTTCAAATTTTTTCAAAACCTTTTTACGTGCATCTATAAAGACCTAATTGACGTGTTTGGTGCAAATTTGTTCGAAAGCGATCGAATAGTTTTCTCTCTAGCTAATAATAATAATATTTATTAGTTATAGTTCATTTCAACTCAGCGTGAGGCAGAACCAAATGACCGTAATAAAACCCTTACCCTTAGGCCTATTGTGCGACATCGGGGATGGACACTTGTCGTCTGCCTTTGTATTAGAGTTATTGCTGTTTGTCCCAGTGTCATTATGCAAACTTTTTTAATTGAAAGAAAAACTTAAAACAAAATATACCACTCGCTGTGTTTTGATCGCGTGATTATTTTTATACTAAATATGAAGGAAATCTCTTGATTTTGGGGAAGGCAAAGTAAATAGTTAAATCCTATGTGTTTTCAAATATTTTTTATCATCATGAATACGGAAATAAATTTACATTGAATAATGATGTTGAGTTTTATAAAAACCTCTTACTTACTACTGTACACAATAATCATCACATTATAGTGGCCTGCCAGTTTTTTTGTTAATTAAATGCAGTATTAACATATAGACATAAAGTAAAACTATTAAATATCTGTTCTATATACATCGAGCATAAAATACAATTAAAATTAAATACATCTTAATATTATAGACAAACAGAGCATGGGCTACACGAAAATATAAAATTTTAAATTTATTTCCGTATTCATGATGATAAAAAATATTTGAAAACACATAGGATTTAATTATTTACTTTTCCTTCCCCAAAATCAATCGATTTCCTTCATATTTGGTATAAAAATAATCACGCGATCAAAACACAGCGAGTGATATATTTTGTTTTAAGTTTTTCTTTCAATTAAAAAAGTTTGCGTAATGACACTGGGACAAACAGCAATAACTCTAATACAAAGGCAGACGACAAGTGCCCATCCCCGATGTCGCACAATAGGCCTAAGGGTAAGGGTTTTATTATGGTCATTTGGTTTTGCCTCACGCTGAGGTGAAATGAACTTATAATCGCCTACTTTAAATAAAAGTATACAAAGCTAGAGAGAAAACTATTCGATTGATTTCAACCAAATTTGCACCAGACATGTCCAGTACGCCTGTATAGATGCACGAAAAAAGGTTTTGAAAATTTTTGAAAAACAACCCCCTTTTTGGCCAAAAACCCCCCCAAAAATCAGTTATTATTTTTTTATAAAAAAAACGGCTCTAACGATTTTGATCAAATTTGGCTTATTTGTAGCCTTTAATGTGCCCTACCATATACAAAAACCCGCATCTTTCTAAAAATTCTCGTTTAGCTAATAATAATAATAATAATAACTGATTTTTTAGGGTTTTTTGGCCATAAAGGTGGTTGTTTCAAAAAAAAATTCAAAACCTTTTTACATGCATCTATAAAGACCTAATTGACGTGTTTGGTGCAAATTTGTTCGAAATCGATCGAATAGTTTTCTTTCTAGATAATAATAATAATAATATTTATTAGTTAATCTCCAACTGTAATAAAAAAACACTCCTACTCCACCCTACAAGTCACAGAGAATCTGTTTAGTAATTTAAATGTATTTGTGAGAAAGTATGTGCCAGTTCCTGGTACCGTTTATTTAAATATGAGTTATAAGACTAATGTATGTTATAATACGTTATAATTTTTGCTTTAAGGTTATAAACTGTATATAAATACAACCTTTTATCATCAAAATATTCGTTTATACAAGTTTAAAGAAGAAATACGTATTTGTTTAGCTTCGGAAACATTCGTACATCTTCGTAAAATATATAAACATATTCGATTATTAATTTCCTCACTATGATATTAATATGAAATGAATATCAACTAAAAGATAATGTTTGTATCTTTCTTAAAATAAAAAATGTTAACAAATAGGCCTACAGTTTTATAATCCTTATAATTGTACACATTTACCTAGTTAAAAATCCCCGTCTGCATAGTTAGGTAGGCCTAGACAAAATCTGTTGTTTTGAAATACTTTTGTGTATAAAACATATATTTCTGACGTGTATCTAATTAATACGCCTATGATGTTTCACGGGGGTTTAACAATTAAATATAATAAGGAAATTATACAAGGACGTTTTGCACAGTGTCTTTCACCATATAGTTGAAAAATTTAACTACCGCAAGTTAATTGTTTTAAGGGTTTTAGTGAATTGCAGTGACTCTTATGTTGAGGCTTAAGGTCAATGAGCACCGATCATGGTCCCCAGAACACGATTTGAGATGTCCTTAAAAATTATACATGGATTTATGTGTTCGCACTCTAACGGCAGCATTTTACGTCCGATTTGGTCCAAATTTGGAGCACAAGTTGGTTTCCTAAGTCGCTCGGATGAGTTAGTTACTCAAATAAATTGAACTACCGGAAGTACGTTTTTCGACAGGAAGTAAAATCTTTTGAGACTTTTCGTACTACAATGAAACGTCTTTGGGTTTTACCTAAACAAAATATACAGGAGGTTATCCTGCACTTTACAGTCGTCTGATTTCCCTAAAATCGATCAAAACGAAAAATATTATAAAAATACCCAGTTTAAATCCACGCTTCTAATCCGTGGCCGACGGACGGGTTGCAAACTGTCACTACCAGTATTCGATGGATAGTGTGAACAACTAAACTAAATACAAAATAAGAAAGTAATGCAAAACAGAAATAAACACAAACTAATAATTCTACCACGCAGCTGAACCGCTGACGTGAGTTGAGCAAATTTCCAAAATTAAGTTTATAGGCCTATGCTTTAGGGTTTCAACTAACAATTTGGGAAATAGGACTATTCACGACGGTACTGAATAGCTGTAAAATGGTTCGCACGCCATTCCGCATGTTGGGGGTATCTTCAATACACAATGCGTAACGTGCTTCGCACTCCAACCCCACGGTAAAATCCACCACAAGGCTTTGAACCGGGTACTTCTATGGTATTTTACGTTTTGATCGATTTTGGGGGAACCAAGCGAGCTATAAGGTAGCGTGAAAAAACAAAATGTGCAGAATAACATCCTACATTTATATTTGTAGAAAAAACTAAAAAAAACTATTTCTCTTAGGAAACATCTAAAAAAATACTTACTTCCGGTCAAAAAACGTGCTTCGTGTTGGATTTTTTTCTGACGAACTCGTCCGAGCGACGTAGACAACCAACATGTGTACCAGATTTGAACCGAATCGGACTTAAAATGCGGCCGCTAGAGTGCGAACACATTTATATGATTTTTAATGACACCCCAAAACTTGTTCTGGGGACTATGATCGGTGCTCATTTGCTACTCCCTACCTTGGGTCTTACCATAAGGGCCACTGCAATAGCTCATTTTACTTTCTCACTATACTATAGTATAGAGAAAGTATAGTGATCGCAAAAAAAATCGATGTTGAGATTTTTGTGGAAATATCAGTTTTGGGACCCCCAGAGTCCAAAAAAGTGGTTTTTACAAAATGTCTGTCTGTATGTATGTCTGTATGTATGTATGTCTGTATGTATACAAAGCTAGAGAGAAAACTATTCGATCGATTTCAAACAAATTTGCACCAGACATTTCAAGTATAGATACACGAAAAAGGGTTTTGAAAAACAAACCCCTTTTTAGCCAAAAAACCTCCAAAAAATCAGTTATTATTTTTTTATAAAAAAACTGATCTAACGATTTTGATAAAATTTGGCTTATATGTAGCCTTTAATGTTCCCTACCATATGCAAAAAACCGCATCTTTCTAAAAATTCTCGTTTAGCTAGTAATAATAATAATAATAATAGATTTTTGGGGTTTTTTTGGCGAAATGGCGAAAACTATTCTATCGGTTTCAAACAAATTTACACCAGACATGTCAAGTAGGCCTTTATAGATGCACGTAAAACGGTTTTGAAAAGTTTTGAAAAACAACCCCCTTTTTTGCAAAAAACCAAAAGTCAGTTATTAATTATTTTTTTATAAAAAAACCGCTCTAACGATTTTGATAAAATTTGGCTTATTTGTAGCCTTTAATGTACCCTACCATATGCAAATAACCGCATCTTTCTAAAAATTCTCGTAGGCCTATAGCTAAAAATAATAATAATAACGATTTTTGGGGTTTTTTTGGCGAAATGGCGACAACTATTCGATTGATTTCAAACAAAATTGCACCAGACATTTCAAGTAGGCCTGTATAGATGCACGAAAAAGGGTTTTAAAAATTTTTGAAAAACAACCCCTTTTTTCCAAAAAATCTGTTATTATTTTTTTATAAAAAAACGGCTCTAACGATTTTGATAAAATTTTGCTTATTTGTAGCCTTTAATGTGCCCTACCATATGCAAAAAACCGCATCTTTCTAAAAATTCTCGTTTAGCTAATAATAATAACAGATTTTTGGGGGTTTTTTGGCCATAAAGGGGGTTGTTTTTCAAATTTTTTCAAAATCTCTTTTCGTGCATCTATAAAGACCTAATTGACGTGTTTGGTGCAAATTTGTTCGAAATCGATCGAATAGTTTTCTCTCTAGATAATAATAATAATATTTATTAGTTAATCTCCAACTTTAATAAAAAATCACCTCTCCTACCCCACCCTACAAGTCACAGTGAATCTGTTTAATAATTTAAATATGTTTGTGAGAAATTATGTGCCAGTTCCTGGTACCGTTTATTTCCTATAGAAATTCGCTAATAATAATCAGTCTATCTGTACTTGACTTTTAACACAATGCTGCTACACCTGCGGTGGCAGGCCTCTTCATACATAACTAAGCCAAACAAACTATATCCAAGCACGCATTGCTTACGCACATACTCGCATACACTCAGACTTCTATAAACTACCATACATGTAAACAACAATGCACAACACATTCGCTACACCAGATTCTTAAATAGTTCATCGCAGGACTTGAAACCCAAAACCTGACTCATGTCTTGACCGTCTTTGGTTCTTTCCTGATCTGTAATGGCAATATATTAAACATTTTTGGACTACTACAGAAAAATTATTTTTGAATCAAATTCTGTTCATTTTTGGTCTTTTTATGTGCATCTATGCAGAAATAATAATTTAATGGAAGTTCCTTTTTTATCCGATTATAGCGAGCAGTAAGAACACTTTTCCAAACGTAATTTATCCACGTCCAATAATAGACACTGAAAGAGTCGCTCTCATCAAACACTCGTTTTACAACTTTGGTCGATGGTGGCGTGTAATACTACCATATGGCACATACCATCTCATAGCGCTATGTAATTTGCTGCCATTATCAGACTAATTGTACACAGAACAATGTCCCACCACTTCCTAGGCAGGTGTGCTTAGTCCCGACACATTGTTTAGGCGTCTGTTTAGATAACCGTGTTTGCCTGTATAGCAATGCATACTTTATAATGTCATACAAAATATGTTCGTACCATGATTTATCCCTTGATTCATCTGAGGACAGCATATTATAGAATCAATATTTTTATTTCAATACTCATAATATGTAATATAAACACGGGGGCGTCTTCTTATGCAAGCGCGTTAGAAGTTATACTTCTTTGGGGTGATTAAATAAATAAGATTTATTGTAGAAAATTGATATTGTCAATCTATACAATAAGCGGCTTTGTCCAGACTGAATGACATTCAATAAACTTAGACCAAAAACTACTTTTAAGACACAAATACGAAACTTTAAAGGTATATTCTTATTATGTTTTGAAAAAAGAAATAATTTTGGAAAATTTTGATTTTAAAACGTAAAAATACGGGGGTTTACTCCCAGCCTATAACAGGAAAAAGAGCTGTTCGAAGCTCAACAGAGATGTGTTGAATACATTTACATTTATTACCATAACAACCAACTTAGCAAATTTAGAACCAGTTAATTATTCTTCACAACCAACAGCTTTTTTTGGATAAGGTTAACAAAATGCAAGCAAACACAAACAAAACGCAAACGAAAATTCTTACTACATTAAAATTCAAACATTTGTTGTTACTTATTATAAATAAAATAACTGATTTAGATAAACAAAACTTAACACAATTTTAGGTTAGGCCTATATTGAACGAAAACTTGTTATATTTACATTTATTACCATAGCAACCAACTTGCCAATCACAACCAACATTATTTTTAGGTTAGGTAAATGCAAACACAAATAAAAATCGACGAAGAAGACTTATTGTATTATAATTTAAATACCTGATGTTACACATTATATTGTTTCCTTTAGTTGGCATTATCCAAATTAGTTTGAAATGTTGACTATTGATTATTTAAATATTAATGGTGAAGATACAACGCATGCAGTAATTCCAATTATTGGGGATAGTGCCCGTATTTTTATATATATGACTTACATTATATATAGGTCACAGCTTCCTCTATCATCCTACTCCGATCTAAGTGCCTATGTCCTACTCAATCGTCATTTCCACGAAAATATCAGAATATATACAATAATCTGTATGTATTTGCTTCGCCAAGGAGGTTGGTGAACGAAGCGAGCGGGTTGTCGAGCTCTCTATTAAATTATAATGTCATGCAAAATAGACATCATCACATCAGTATTTTGAAGTAACCATCTACACGATAACCAATGCGGGAATACAAGTTAAATTATAAACAGCAGGAATGAAAACATTTTTCTATCACTGTTTCATAAAAGTTTGGACCTCAATGGATTTCACTAGTTTGTTTTTAAAATATTTTAGTGTAGTAAAACAATTTTAATAAAATCATAAAAAAAAGCATCTCTCGCGTTATTTCAAGACTGTTTTGAGATTATATTATTTTAAAATTCTTATAAGAAGCTCATTTAACACACTTTTTTTATTAATCCGATTGTATAACAAAGGCATCTAAGTGAGCGGGAAACACAGCCGTCAGCTAAAGTAGTAAGCAGTAGAACCTGGGATGGAAAGCGTTTTCCTCACCCAACCCTTAAGGTCGAAAGTGTGTCTGGTAAAATTAGAATAAATGTCTGCAGTCATTGCCACGGGTGCGTATTGCTAGCGCCGCGGTCAAAACCACTCAGAATAGTGTTCCTAGTGCCGAGGCCATAAATTGTGTAAGGGTCTGCCATAAATCGTGTAAGGGAATAAAAAAAAAACCAGAGGTACTAACCTATACTGTTTAGTCACAGTATTATTGCCGATAACAGTATGATTATAATATTTCGTCGTTATTATCACATTATATAATTAGAATTAAAAAAAAAACCAGAGGTACTAACCTATACTGTTTCGTCACAGTATTATTGCCAATAACAGTATGATTATAATATTTCGTCGTTATTATCACGTTTAACGTCATTAAAATTAAAGATTTGAAAATCCACTGCACTAACTTGCTTTATATAGACAAGCCCAGACTTCAATATTTTGGCGCTAGCAATACTCTGCCTCAGCTGTCAAAACTGTCAAACCCTCGTCAACTGTTGACGTGGCGCTAGCAACACTCGGCGCCTGGAACACTCGGCGCTAGGAACACGCTACGATTGCCACGGTGCGACTTCAGGTCAATGTCTCCATTGGTTATCCGTTTCATGGTTTCTAGACGTCAAAACCATCATCAACTCAATCGTGTTTGTATAAAGGGTTATTAAAAATTTCACTGAAATCTTAGGAAGCTGTTAAATTGAGCTTATACATAAACAAAAATGTCAAAAAAGAAATCCAAAACCCTTTAGTTTTCCGTGTGTCAGCCATTTTGTATTTTTTGAAAATGAATGACAACATATTAAGATTTAGAGTTTAAATTTGGCTTACACATTTTCTATGCTAAGTTTTACCGGTATATATATAATCAAAACTGTATAATGTAAATTTTCAAAATAGAGGTCGTTTAAAATTTTTAAATATAACGAAAAAATTAACGTTTTGAAAATTGTAAACTGTTTGTTTCTGTATTCGGTTACGGAAATGTGATTCAAGAATAATTTTCTTTAAAAACGCATTTCAATAGAATACCAAGGAGAACATTTTGTTACACAAAATGCGATGGTACTTTCCTAAATCCCATCCCAAGAGTTAGTTGCTCTTAAA
>JAGFPH010000960.1:160121-176758 GCA_018207615.1 Philaenus spumarius
ATATGCGGGTTGGCGTGCGAAGCACGCAATGCATTTTGTATTGAAAACACTCCCAATACGGGGGTTGGCGTCCGAAGCACGCAATGCGCTGTGTGAAAATACTGTACTCCTAACACGGGGGTTGGCGTGCGAAGCACGCAATGCACTTTGTATTGAAAATACTCCCAATACGGGGGTTGGCGTGCGAAGCACGCAATGTTTTTTGCATTGGAAATACTCCCAATATGCGGGTTGTCATGCGAAGCACGCAATGCAATGTGCGTCGGCCGCTTCTCCTAGTGTTCAGTGTCAAGCTCACATGTGCGTCCTTAGCAGTGAACGTGTTAACGCGATGATAATACTCAAACGTTAAAGTTATAAAACGTATATTCGCGACCCTAGTATGTCGTGATAGTTTACTCCAGTCTTGTAAACGCGAAGCCAATCCCAAAAAGGTTAAATTAAACCCTGATAAAAAGTCCAATTATCAGAATTTTTGATTATCCGAATGGGGTTCGGTCCCAATTGATTCGGATAACTGGAGTTCTACTGTAATGACTTGTTAAGAGTGTACGAGTGATGGTAGAAAAACAGTTGAGTTTTCTTTGCACTTTGTGGGGTTGAGGAAGCAGCTCAGATTGGACTTTTTCGCATAGACTACATACATGAAACTTCTGATCTTTCTATATTTGTTTTTTGTGTTTTGTTTGTTTCTATTTTTTGTAAATTTTAGTTCATATTGTTTTATAAAAATATGATTGTATATTCTATTATATTGTTATTATTATTAAGTTTTGTATTGTATGTATCAATAGTGTTAGGTGGTAACCACACACAGCCGTAGTGGCACATCATGAGTGATTTTATCGTAAGAACTAACTAATTTATTTAGTATTTTTGTGTCTTTATTATTTTTAGTATTTTTTTAACCAATCACTAAAAACTGGTTGAGATGTTTGGTATAGTTTCAAACTGTAATCAAATGTAAAATTTCAGACGAGATGTAGGAACAACAAAATAATTACTTTATTATCATTGTCCATCGTCACTCTTAAACTATCGTATAACTATCGATGTTTCTATTATCTGATCTTTTATTCGCATAAAACCAAGAGTGACGATCCTCTCCTTTGTAATATACTGGAGATAGCAAAGTGTACAGTCCATCCGAGGGTCTATTCTTCCCAAACCCTTAAGCTTCATCTGGAGTTCTTTCGGAGTGAATACCCTTATCGCTGCAGCCGGATCATAGACATATCCGACCAAAATGTCTATTCTTGCATCTACCCTCAATATACCATCCAACAAAATTCCAAAGTTCAGCTCCCATGAGCAGCTCCAGCTCTCAACATTGTTGCATAGGAGGGTATTGTCTTTGAGATAGTCTTTTATTTCTCTCATCAGGTACTTTACTGTACCACTTCATCATGCCGCTTCACGTTATAGAGAGTGCTTCATGTTAATACTTTGACGCCTTTCAACAGGCTAACCGTGGTATAAAAGAAAACAAAGAGCCTTTGTTTATTACTGTTGGGTTCCCATAGGAGATTGATAAAATATTGAGGTGAAAGGAAGAACTTGGCTGAAAAGGTTACGGATTTTTTAATGCAGGCAGAACGAAACAAAAGAAAGTATAGAGATATCCTTTACTTAATATTACTAAGGGGTTTCTGCATTTGAATGCATACTGGATCTATTTCAGAAAATCTTGGGTAAACTCTTTTAATTATTTTAAAAACAAATTATGCGTATGTACAATCTACTACAGCTGGAACCTAAATACAAGCTAACCTGGGTATACGCTGCTCCCTGTCTTCATTAGTCTAGCTGGGATAAAGTAAACATGTCAAGGAAAAAACAAAGTTGTAATTACAATAAAATTGAATACACATTGGTTTAAATTAACTGAGTTAATGAAATTATTACTAAACGAAATCAAGTGTATTTAAGCCTTTGCACTCTAACGGCCGCATTTTAAGATTTGGTCCAAATTTGGTACGTACGTTGGTTTTTCAAGTGGCTCGGATGAATTGGTTAGCCAAAAAAATACAATAACCTGAAGCATGTTTTTAACGGGAAATAACTATTTTTTGTTTAGATTGTTCGTACTAGAATGAAATTTCTTTCATATTATTCTGTACATTTTGTTTTTTACACGACCTTATAGCTCGCTTGCTTTCCCAAAATCGGTCAAAACGTAAAATACCAGGTTCAAATACACGTGGGGATTTTATCTTCTGATCCGAGGCTGACGGCCGAGTTTGTACGGTGCGAGCGAAGCGAATAGCAAAAACATGATGCGCATAGCGGAAAAATTCGCTTTGCGAGTTTGTACCTCAATCTTGCGGCCTTGGGTTATGGATTGCTTCGCTTCACTAGCAGCGCTTTCGTGAGTAGACCAATTTCCAAAATTGTTGGTTAGAACCCTTACAACATAATACGAATGAAATTGCGGAATGGATCAAACGTTCTTGTACCTAAACCAAATGTCACTATTTACATGAAATCTTATGCATATCTAGACCCTAAATTGTTTAATTGTGTGCCATAAAGTATTAAATCATGTTCAAACAAACACAAATTCTCCGGTTCGCTGCGTAATATTTTGCTCGAACATGAAGGTGCACATTCTTATTTTAATGTAAATATCTTAGTATGTATGCTAAGACTGAGTGCCTGTGTATGGGTGTATATCTGCGATCAATATAACATATCGTGAAATATCTGTATTAAAAAAAATAAGATCGTTTGCTTTTGCAAGACAATTATAATGGATCTGTGTTTTATGTATGAGCATTGTATAAGTCAATTTAAGTTATTAATAGGTACGTGTATGTTTATAAAAATATTAGGGAATACCGTGCCTGCTCCGCATGCCAACCCCCAATGGAACCTTCCAAAATCATGTGTTTTATTTATAATAAAGGTATAGGATTAATAATAACCTCAAAACTAAGATGGTAAATAATGTTAAATGTTCAAATTAAGTTATTTCTTATATTTTATAAAAGCAGTTATAATAATGGTTAAAAGAACCAGCAAGGCTCAGGTCTACACTTTAAAACTCTAACCTAAAAGCTAGAAATAAAAAAATGAATTGCTTCAAATTTTGAAATCAGCTGTTAATGGAAATTTTGGAGCAAATAATAACTAAATTATCTGTTATTTTATTCAATTGGTTGCTATGGTAATAAATGTAAATACATGTGTTGGTTTATCATTCTAGGCCTAACCTAAGAATGTTTCCGATTAAATTTACAAATATTGAAATAAAAAAGATTTTTATTGAAATGAATTATAGCCTATGTTCCTCAGGGATAGTGTAGCTTTTTATTAGTAAAACTATTTTTTCAATCGGTTATGTAGTGCCAGAGATTACCCCCTACATACAAACAAACAAACTAACAAAAAACAAAAAAACTAACTTTACCTCTTTATAATATTAGTATAGACTAGAAGTAATATGTTTTTTGTAGATTTAAATGTGTATAGTAGTGTGTATTTATTGTGCCTTTTTTCTTTGAATTTTACTTGATGTATGAATAGGCCTACATGTTTTAAAACCACCCAACACAGGTTTCCATTATTGTGTCGTGTTTTGTGAACAGGTTATTTTTGTTAAGTTTGAAAAAATATTATGTTTATTTGTTAAGCTAGCCATACACGGTCCGATTTGTAGGACGAACGAGTTGGACTGCAAGTTGGATGCGTTTCACCACTCACGATCCAACTTACCATCCAACTTACGATCCAACTTACGTTTCCAATTAACATTAACAGCTGCTGATTTTAAACGTTGAAGCCATTATTTACTTTTCTAAATTTTAGGTTAGGTTTTTATTAAAATGTAGACCTGAGCCTTGCTGGTTTTGTTAACCTTTATTATAACTGATGTAAAATAATATAAAATAATTTCATTTTGGACATTTACGATCTTAGTTTTGAGGTTATTATTAATCCTACATCTTTATTATAAAGAAAACATAACATAATAATGTGTATAGAAAGTACCAACAGGGTAGGCGTGCGGAGTACGCTGGGGTATCCCTTGTAATAAATAAAAAATATACACATTGATTTACAATATGCAAATAGTTCTCAAATTTTCAACTCCAAGAAAAGAAATCATTAAAATTCAGTCTTCTTTCCTTGGACATAGTGGTAGTAGTTGTATAAAAATGTCCAGCAATTACTATATGCAAATAATGAGACTAAACAATTTCCTATATTTTGTTAGTTTACTTACAATCACTTATATTTTTAAATATAGTAGACAACCGCCTATATTTTTTCAGTATAAAAAACAATCCCTATATATTTTCACTATAATAGACAATCGCCTACATTTTTCAACATAGTAGACAACCGCCTATATTTTTTTCAATTTAGTAAACAATCACCTGCATTTTTCATTATACTACAAAATTCCCTTTATTTTGCCAGTATACTTTCAAACGCCTACATTTTTCAGTATACTAAACACTCACCTACATTTTTCAGTTTAGGCCTACTAAACAATCACATATATTTTTAAATATAGTAGACAACTGCCTATTTTTTTTAGTGTAGTAAACATTCACCTATATTTTTCAATAGGTTAAGAAATTATTTTTGAACTCTTGCGACTCGAAGATGCTCTCAAATATGTCAGTTTGCATAAATTGCATCACTTGTGTTCACAAACACCTATTCTCCCGGTACAATTCAATAAATTCCCAAAACCCTTTATTATTCATTATTATAGAAGTAAAAATGTACAAAGTAAAGGGGGAAAAGGAAGATCAAACAACAACAAGAAGAAAGTTTAAAATGACAATCGGACGATCACCCCACTCACAGTCCGACTCCGTCGGAAGTTGGAAGTCGGATCATCTTGTAGTCTGATCTGGGACTCCGATTTGTACGATCATCCAACTCGTCGTCCATCAAGCCCACTCACGCTCCTACATCGGATCCTACATCGGACATCGGACATTGAATCGGACTACAAATCGGACCGTGTATGGCTAGCTTTAGGATTAAATTGTAGTTTTGTAAAGCAGTAAAACAGTACAGCTGTTATGTAAGAACTTCTTTAGGTATGTTCCTCACTTCCACCTATACAGGGTGATTCAGAAATATACGGTAACGTTTCAGTAGCTCATTCTACACCTAAAAATAAGAAAAAAGTACACATAGACATTGGCCCGAAAACGGTTCATTTCCAGATATCCGCCATTTGTTTTTTTTTACAAAATAATTCCTATCTAGAGAAATATTTGATTGATTGAGATCAAACTTGGTATGAAGTTTAACCTAACAATGATCTATCCCAAGAAAAATAAGCGATTATATCCAAACATGCGTTTTAAAATAGCGGCTATTTGAAAATTTTAAACCTAAATTATTCAAAACACGTACATTTTAACAAAAAAAGTCAAGACACCTTTATTGTAGCCCTTTTGGTACCCTATCGGGTGGTATAACTGTCAAACAGGCAGATGAAGGATAATAGTTAAGTTAAAGGTAATAACAGTAAAATGTACATACAATATTGTTGTGTTTACTGTGTTGGTATAGGATGCCGGGTTGAACAAACCAATTATTACACATAACTTGACTATTATCCTTCATTCGATTGTTTTGAAAATTACACCATTCGACGGAAAATTAAAAGGGCTACAAAAAGGTGTCTTGACATTATGTTGTTAAAATGTACGTTTTTTGAGTATTTAGGTTTGAAATTTTAAAACAGCCGCCATTTTGAAACGCATCATTGAATATATCGCTTATTTTTTCTTGAGATAGATCATTGTTAGGTTAAACTTCATGCCAAGTTTGAACTCAATCAGTCAAACATTTCTCTAGATATGAATTATTTTGTAAAAATAATTGCGTATATCTGGAAAACGAAGCGTTTTCAGCCAATTATTATATGAATTTTTTTCGAAAAGAATGAGCTACCTATGAGCTATAGAATGAGCCATTTTGAAACGCATGATCAGATATAATCGTTTATTTTCCTTGACGTAGATCACTGTTAGGTTAAACTATACATGCTAAGTTAGAACTCAATCAGTCAAACATTTCTCAATCAGTCAATAAAACATATTAAATTATTTTGTATGAATTATTTTGTAAAAAAACAATATGGCGGATGTCTGAAAAACGAAGCGATTTCGTGCCTACGTCTATATGAACTTTGTTTCTAATTTTTATCTGCAGAACGAGCTACCTATACATTGCAGTATAGTTCTCAACCACCCAGTATATTATACTTGTACGGATAAATATAATACTTTTAAAAAACAATACGTGAAAATGCTCTGGTGACTAAAGTGAGAGTATTCATAAACCGTTATGTATTATTTAACAAAAATCGGCAAGTAGTGTTTTACTACATCTATTCAAAAACTTTGAGTTGACATAAAGGATAAGTGTTTGCTCCCCCACAATGATTCAACATGTAATTGTTATTATCTCTTATATAAAATGCAATGTCCTGACTGATGATCAACGCAGAGCCGATTCTATTAAAGCTAGAGACTTGCAATTTGGAAGGTACATCCGTCCAATAATGTAGAGGCGTACTAAGAAAGGATTTTGCAAAATTTTGAATTTAAAGGGTAGAAAATGCGAAAATTCATCCCTCCCATACTCTGCCCTGCTAAGCCAGAAAGCAGTAACTGCAAAATATGAAAATGGTGGAAATCGAGAATCTTAAGTTTTTGTTCGTTTATTTTGTATGAGATAAAGCTGTTATAATTTTTTTATATATAACTTACTAATCCAGGTAATTAGATTATAAATCTGCATTTATTTTACCTAGTTTACACATATTTTGTATTTTTATTTTCAGTTACTGCTGTTATTATCTATCTTTACCAAGCCAAAAAAGCAGTAACTGCTCTGTTACGTCTTTTTGCCTTAGTAAAAAAGCATGAAATAGGTACGATATTAAAGCAAAATGCTGTAACTACTGTTTTAATAGGACAAAATTGGATAGAATCAGGGTTGCTAGATAATAATCAAGGATCATTTTTATTTAAACAATTAATTAGGGTCTAGCCCTAGATTAAACCACGGTTTAAAAATATTTAAGCTAAAAAGTATTACAGTTAAAAACTACCTCTTATTAGGTTCTTTTAGTAAGGACCTTCTGCAAATCCTTAAAATATTGCCTAATACAAAGTAGACCTATTATATAAAACTAAGTATAAATGACACTTAAGCTTGTACATCTTGGTTAATCCACTTCAGTTGTCAAATCTGGCTTTACACTGACTGCAATATTTTTCCAAAATGAGTGCCTATTTCTGGCGTCAAAGGCAGAAGTTTGTTGATCATTTCAGTTATTTTTTACTTGTTTACACCTCTTAATGAGGTTCTTGTGGGAGGTTTGGGAACTTTATTTTTCTTCACAAATGAAGACTTAAAAAAACTCAGTTTTGTGGATTTGTCCGATTCGAAGGATGTTTTATATTCCATGGTCAGAAATCCTCTTTTAGAAGTTACCTGAACCATATCGCTCAAGTAAGGTTTGGTGTGGTGTTACTTATAATGTATGTAGAACTGAAATCAAAGGGATTGAAAAAATCAGAAGGATTTTAAGTTGTGAAACTATTACTTTACAAGAGTTTGCGTTTTGCACAGAATCAACAAAGTCATAAAAGTCAAAAACCTTTTGTTTATCTTTAAGTTGTTTAGAAACTTGGTGGTGGAAACTATCAGCTGACATAAATGTATGTCCTGCTTCCAAGTACTTAAGTTCAATTGCATCAGCTTTGATCTCTTACGAGTTCATTAGCCATACAAAATAGGAAAATAATGCCCAATTCTTGTTTTGTCCTGCACAATTGTCCATCCATAGAACAATTGTCTTTGCATCTATATTCAAAGTAAAACATTTGTGAATGACACTAGTAATGTCTTCTTTTTTCCTACCCGAACATCCTTCATACCACATTCATGCTATTGGCTTTAGGTGTTTGTTGTTAGTGCCCAGAGGAAAAATGACTCATTGAAGACTACAAGTTGCTTGGTAAATATTACTTGCTTAAACTGTTCTATCATGGGTAACATAAGTACCATTTGTAAGTCAATGGAATATACTATGGTCGTTCCATTTATCATATTACACTTTCCCCTTTGTCTATTTTATCTGTATAACTTTGGTATGAAGTGCGGGCATCTGTATATTTCTTCTTATGTTTTAGCCAAAGTTGGCAATTATCGCATGAAGGATCTGGTTCTTTCCAGTGGTCAGAATTGTGGAGTTTTGTGGGTTCCAAATTTCTCACATTATTCGTGCACTAATTTCGTAAACGATATATTAATTTATGATGCTGTTGTGGGGTTTTCAGGTGATCGTTTCTCATTATTACACTTATTGGGTACACTTAAATTTTGTAAATAAGCAGGACGTGAAAATCTGTGTTTACATTTAAGGCAAATGAAGACCATTTTAAGTAAATCTTATTGATGGCATATAACGGAACGAACCAAATCTTTTAAAACACTCTCTTCAACACCAAAACAAAGAGAAATGTAAAAGTAACAGGTTTCCACATCAAAACAAATGAGCTGGTAATGAAGAAGAACAATGTTTATCAACATTGAATAGTAAATAATTGGTTCCTTTTATTTAAAATACTATATGTTTTAACAATAAACAAAATCTACTCTCACTCTCTTTTATTTAACTAAGCTCGATATTAACACAAAGTGCAGTAAGTACGAATCTTGAGTAAAATTACTAAGTCAAAAAGCAGTAACTGACATGTGCATAGACAGAAAGCAGTAACTACAGTGTAGATACTGCTTTCTTGCTTAGTGCACGTTAGTTGCTGCCTTTTGCCTATGTAATTGATGAATATTGGTGTAGATACTGCAACATGATACCTCTGTATCTCCTAAACGGTTAAAGATACGACTTTTTGGGTTGGTTTTTTGAATTCCTCAGAGGAATACATGTATAACTCAAAATGTGAAAATTTGTCAGTTACTGCCTTCTGGCTTACCAGGGCAGTCTGCCCTGCTAAGGAAAAAGGCAGAAACTACAAAATTTTCAATTTTGAGTTTTTGATGTATTCCTATGTTTTTGAGGTCGAGGATTCCGAAAAACACACTAAAAAGGCCGTATCTACAGCCGTTTCTGAGATATAAGGGGTGTCATTGGCAGTATGTACACCATTTTATACCAAATACTAAGCAAGACAGCAGTATCTGCAAATGCTAAGCAAAAAAGCAGTATCTGCATAGTAGATACTGCTCTTATGCTTAGCATTTAGCAAATACTGCCTTTTTGCTAAGTAATCTTGGCACAGCTGTTGCAGTAAGCAGCTAGCAGCTCTGTTTGTTTGTTGTTGTTGTCATTGATTAGAACCATAAAATAGGTTTGTTTTAACGATTTATTGTTTGTATATTATGATTTTATTCATAATTTATTTAGTGTAAGTGATTTTAAGGAAAATGGTGCTGTGTACTAAATGTGGTAAAAAGTTTGAAAGACGAATAGATATTATTATGCACAGTAATAAATGTAAAGCAGCGAAGAAAGCAGAAGAAAGTAGTTTTAACCAAGTTTTAACCTCCAAAACTACCATTGACGAAAATGTAAGTACCTACCTATTAAATCTATAAATTCACAATGTTATATTTATATACATATATTTTTGTGTGAAGAAACATAATAAAACTGAGTACTATTAATTATTATATTATTTACTGCTAAGATTTTTTTAATCATTAGGTCATTTTCAAAGCCAAATTTCTTCTAACCTAATTTATGTAATAGCCTACAACAAGTAAATATTATTTATTTATAGAAAAATATATATTTATATAATAAATAATATATATTATTATATCACAAACGCAGTAATTTTTAATTGGCCAAATATATTTACTACCTTAAAATGTTGTGTTTCACTCACCAGTAACATAAATTCTTCGGTAAGTTAGTTGTTTGTAACCTATCCTCAAAGTCCATAAAATTTAGGACCTAACTTCAGTTAGCCTATTACTAGAAGAGGACCACCACTTTTTGAAAATCGAGTACGGTGCCCTGAAGTGGTTAGGTTATAATAAATATGCCAAATATATTAGACAATGGTTATTATGGGGTAAGTCAATACATGGAATACATGGGGTTATGATTTATGGTAAACTAACCTAACCGCTGAAGCACGCTATAGTTCATTGAACATGGTAGTCCTCCTCTAGAATAGACCTCAGTTCCTTTCAAATTGAAATATGTTAATTTTCTGGGTATGTAATTGAAAAAAATCATATTCAATGTTGTAAAGTATTTATTGAAAGCATAAATTGAAGTTGTACTACCCCAAATTCAGAATTACCTTAGAACCTAATAATATTTAGGCTAGGCCTATATAAAAATCCCGATGCTTTATGGTCGGGATGCTACGGTACGTTGAAGATTTAAAACCAATGAGACGTTTTTCTGTTAAAAAGTTTTGGATTAGGCTGTTGTATCGCCTCGTTAAATTCATATTTGTTTATGTTTTGGTGCTTTAAAACTTTTACAATTTGATTTGCTGTTTTATTATAACAAATGTGTCTATTTACAGAATACATCATTAGAAGAAAACAAGTTGGAAGTTGAATCTAACAATAGTAACCTGCTCGATGGAATTTTCATGGTGGTAAATTTGATGCAAGAAGATGTTGGTATTTATGAAGAAAATATACCAAGTAATGCTGAAGATTTTCCTGAATCTGATCTGGTTTTTGCTGACGAACAACATACCGGATCGACACCAACAAATTCAAACAAGGTAAGCGTTCATAATATGAACATGATTTTAAAAAGAGAAAAGTAAAATTGTCATGTTAAAATTACCTCAAACTACTGTAATAAAAAATTACACACACACACACACACACACACACACATACCCTCCCCCACCACATATTAAAATATATGTATTTTTTTTCACACTAATATTTGTTTTTTTATTTTCAGATGATGGAAGCTGAAGATAATGAACTGCAAGTTTTCTTCAGACAAACTGGTGACCTAACTTTAAATCAGGACTCATCTTTGTTGATGGATAATGTACTGGATGAAGAGTGGGATATTAATGAAGATACACTACTAACATTAGCTCCACAAACACGTGAAAGTGATATGGGTGAAATGGTGCGAGAAGACATAAACCCTAATATGTGTAATTCTGTTAATCATGTAGATAACATTGAAAATGACCCCAATGAACTAAATAACGCAAATCTTGAAAGAAGAGGAGTAAATGAGAAAAGAAAGAGAAGGAAATTTGAAACTACATTGACTGAAAGGAAAAAAGAGAAGGTTGAACATTTTAAAGAAAAGCATACAGTGAAACCTCCGTGCAGTGTTTCATGTAAAAAAAAGTGTACTGAAAATATTGATGAGGAACAAAGAAGGAAAATAAATAACCAATTTTGGAGTGGCTCTTGGATTCAAATAAAATCTTATATTTTAAATACATGTACTCGCTTTGAGATTAACAGACGCACAAAACAAAGCAATGATCTAACTAATAGGAAGCAAAATACATTCAAGTATTATTTAAAGGATAACAGTGATAGTAAACATGAAGTGTGCAAAGTTATCTTCCTTACTACATTAGGCTTCAACAAGAAAAATGACAAAGTTGTCCACAGTGTGTTATCAACGACACCTAAGGGGGATATATCGCCAAAACCAGACAAAAGAGGTAAGCAGCCTGCAGTTAATATTGGCCCTCACCATGAGATAGAGCAACATATTGAATCATTTAACCCTACAATTTCTCACTATCGGCGGGAACACGCACCTAATACTAGATACTTACCCAGTGACATCACAATAGATTTTATGCATAAGGACTTCATCAATAAATATCCTGAGTTTAATGAAAACGTTTCTTATGAACTTTACAGAAAAATGATTAAGAAAATGAAAATTTCTTTTGCCCGTCTTGGTCATGAAGAATGTGAGCACTGCGAAGAATTTCAAATCCATGATCATGACAAATATAACTTGAATAATAACTGTGATATATGCAAATCTTGGACAGTACACAACAACAAAGTCATTAAGTCTCGTGAACTGTACGACAAATTTTCAAAGCCCGATGATGAATTTAAGGCCCTCATTGAAGATGAAAACACACTAGTAGTGTCTGCAGACCTTCAAGAAATCATAATGCTACCCAGAATTGATATGTTCAAAGCAGTGTTGTTCACCCCTAGGTTGATAGTTTACCATGAAACCTTCGCTCCAGTTGGAAAGAAACCAAATATAAAGCCACATGCAGTGTTGTGGCATGAGGCGATTTCTGGGCGAAACAAAGAGGACATATTAAGTGCTTTTTATTCTTTTCTAAGAAAGAATAGAGATATAAAACATTTCATCATATGGCTTGACAACTGTTCTGCTCAAAATAAGAACTGGTGTCTCTTCTCATTTCTTGTTTATGCAGTTAATTGCAATAGACTAAGTGCTGAAGAAATTCGATTTATATATTTCGAACCCGGGCATTCTTTTATGAGCGCAGATAGTTTCCATCACCAAGTCGAACTGTCTTTGAAAAAACAAAGAAAAACCTATGACTTTGATGATTTTGTCAGTGCCGTTAGTAATGCAAATTCTGGAAAAGTTGAGGTCCAGAAAATGCAATTCAGCGACTTTTTCATTTATCCAGACTGTTCCTCTCAACCTAAATTAAAAGTTACCTCGGGCCGACCTTACCTCAAAGACGTAGTGGAAGTAAAAGCCACCAGAGGCCAGTTTATATTAGAATGCAAGACAGATTATGAGGATAAGGAATACAAAGTGTTGGATTTCCTGAAAAAGAAATGCATGACGAAAATGCCGAATCCAAAGCAACTGGAAAAACCAGCTGGATTTCCAAAACAAAAAAGAGATAGCCTATTGAAGAATTTAAAGTCTGTGTTACCTAATAGTAGAAGAGAGTTTTGGGAGAACCTGCCAGTGTTCTAAGAAAAGTCACACAAACACTTACGATTTATCATTCCTTTAATAATATAAATGTTGTGTAGTGTTTAGTGTGTGGTAGTGACTAACAAATTTGTGACAGTAACTCTGATCTATATCTTCAGTGCTAAATATGATCTGTTTTTCATTTTACATTTAATAAAAAAATTTTGTAATCAGTTTGTTATTAATTATTGCCAAAAAATATCAATTAGTTAACTTTAAAGAAGCAACAACTAGAAAATAATAATACAAAATACACATGTACATACTGCCGTAATAGTGGTGATAAATATATTTATTTGTATACATAAATATATTTATTTAATATAAATAAATATATTTATTTATATATCCTGCTTTTTACCTTAGGATTCACTACTGATACAGCTAAGCAAAAAGCAGTAAGTACACTTGCTGCCTTTTTGCTTAGGATTCCTTATTGATATTTGTAATAGTAAAAGCAGTATGTGCGTTTTTGGTGTGTTTGGGGTGGAAAATATATTTTTTTAAGGTGTAAAATGGTTCTTTGATGTAAAATTTCATAGAAAATGAAAAAATATGGTGGTTATACCTTATATTTAGCCAGGGCTTTAAAAAAAACCTTTAACAGAGTTTTACTCAGTTTCAAGATTTTACAGATACTGCCTTTTTCTTTAGGAGGGCAGCATAAGCAGCCATATAAAAGATGAAACAGCTGATTCGTATTTATTAATGTGTTATTCTGGTTACTATGGTGATAATTCAAAACTCTTTCAAAAAAAGTGTGTTGATTTTATAATAATAGGCCTAACCTAAAATTGTGTTAAACCTTTGGCCCAAATAAGCTGTTTTATTTATAATGTGTAACAATAATATAATGTTAAATTGTAATATTAAATGTTTGAATTATTATATTTCATAGGTTTTAAAGGCCTAACCTAAAATTGTATTAAACTTTTGATTCAAATCAGTTGTTTTATTAATTATGTGTAACAATCATTAGGCCTATGTTGAATTACACGGGATACGAATTACAGGCTTTCAAAGTTTCAAATTAAGCAATAGCGAAGCATTGCCGGGTCCACTAGTGTTTCTATAAGCCTGGTCGGGAGCCTTGAACCAAATACGAGGATCAGTCTCCGGCTAAGATACTGTTTAAATAGCTGCAATGCACTCGAGTTACTTAGGCTTCACTTAATCAAGTTTTAGGGCACCCGGACAAGTGAGAAACTTGGGGCAGGTGCCCGGAAACCACAGCTATATAGATTCAATCATTCCCGCCCGTTACATGAAGCGCTCTAGCGGAACTTGCTGTAACTAATTATCCAAACAAACGCGTTCAGCTGGTAAACTGCAAGAAATGGTCCGAAACGTGACGCCACAGTGAATGAAATTTAATTCGGAGCCGGGGAAAAGATCTTCCGTATTTCAGAGTGCACCCTGCTATCATTTGGATCCGTTAAGCTTTTCGTAAAACATATGAATACCTGCAACAACGCAGTTTTTATACGAAATTTCAGTAGCAGTGAAAATATAAAAGGGAAGGAATATGCATTTTAAATATTCAGAAAGTAAATTATACTAAACAGAAAACCCATTCATACTATCAAATACACATGCTCAATCATTTCCACCAAAACACCAAAAACCAAACTAACAACTTATAGCCTTTTTTAACTGGAAAAGAACGTTGATGCTTTTTATACTTTCCGGTAATTAATTCCAAAACCTACACCCTGTATCAGCGAATGAGTTATTAGTATTTAATTTCTATTTGGGTATAAGTAACTTGTGGCTTCGCTAACCTACCCTTGTGGCGAAGTAAATACAAACAGATTATTGTCTAATACTTATATTTTCACCGAAATTACGATTTATTAGGACAGAGGCACTTGGATCGTTGTAAAATGATGGGGTAACGTTGAACGCTGTGGTCCCCTTTTATGGATTTGTTCCTGGGATCGAGACAAACTAATTTCACAATACAAACATGGGTATACGGTGTTTACTTTTTCATCAATCTGTCTGTGTGACAATTCTTGTTAAAACGTTCGGTTTTTGGGTAATTTAGGTTTGAAATTTTCAAACAGCCGCCATTTTGAAACGCAAGATTGGATATAATTGCTTATTTTACGGAAAATATATCGTTGTTAGATAAAACTTCGTGTCGAGTTTGAACACAATCGGTCAAACCGTTCTCTAGATATCAGATATTTTATAAACTCGCATACATACAGACAGACGAAAAAATAATCACCCGTGTTTATACTGTAAAATATGTTTGTCTCGATCCCAGGAACAAATCCACAAAAGGGGACCAGATAGTTCGGGGACACTTAATATTAGACAAAGATCGAAATAGAAACACACCATCCCTAATAATTAAAATTACTGCGTGCGTTGTACCCTTAATATTTAAATAATCAATAGTTAACATTTCAAACAAATTTTTATAATGCCAAGTAAGGAAACAATATAATATGAACACCAGATGTTTAAATTATAATACAGTAAGACATTGTCGTTGAGTTGTATTTGCTTTTACATAACCTAAAAAAAAAATGGTTTGTTGTGAAGAATCAACTCCTATAAAAGCGAGTGTACGTCCGTCCGTACGTACGTGAGTAACATATAATAAAACAGCTGATTTCACACATCATCTGTAATTCCTAAACAATCCCAGCGTAGATTATACTTTTAAAACTTCATTATTATAATTTCTTGTGAAGTTGATTTTATTAAATAGGCTGTGAGTAATAGAACTAATGTTTGCTATAATGCGTTATAGTATTTGCTTTGAGGTTTTAAACTGTATATAAATACAATCTTTTATCATCAATATATTCGTTTATGCAAATTTAAAGAACAGATACCTAATCGTTTAACTTCGGAAACATTCGTACATCTTCGTATAATGTATAAACATATTAGGCCTAGATTATTAATTGTTTCTTCAATATAATATTAATAATTTCTAAATCATTTGATCTATCAATATAAAATAAAAAGTAATTACAAGATAATATTTGTATATTTCTTTAAATATATAATAACGTTTTTAAATACACAATTTTTACAAATAGACCTACAGTTTTATAATTCTTATAAAATTGTACAAATTTACCGAGTTAAAAATCCCCGTCAGCATAGTTAGTTAGGCCTAGATAAAGTCTGTTGTTTTTAAATAGTATTTTTTTAAAGATGTATTTCTAATGTGTATCTGAATAATATGCCTGTGATTTTTCACGGAGGCTTACTAGTAATAAATTTTCTGATTCTAAATTTGCCTAGTTGGTTGCTATGACAATAAACGTAGCCTAAATGTTTTCAAGAACCATGTTTTCGTTCAATGTGAGTAGGCCTGACCCATTGCGTTAAGTTTTGGATCCGAATCAGCTGTTTTATTTATAATACGTAAAACAGATGTTTGAGTTAATCCTTTTTCGTTGACGTGTTGTTTGTGTTTGCTTTTATTTTGTTAACCTGATTTAAAAAATAGACGGTATCAGTTAACTGACACAAACTTTCTCCCAACTTACTGTAATCAAAATAATATTGTTTTTAATCATTTTTATTTTTTACTACTTTTTAGAACAAAACAAAAAAAAATAATATTCTACCTACGTCAATCGTATAAAAAAATTACTGTCCCAGGCGGGATTCGATCGCGCGACCTTTGAATTACTGGCCGTGCTCGCTACCGTGGTGCTACCCTGTG
>JAGFPH010000960.1:191448-237012 GCA_018207615.1 Philaenus spumarius
AGCATTATGCAGGAAAGAACACATAATTGAACTGTTTATTAATTATTCTACACGTTCTTAGTGGGAGGAAGGTATTTTTAATATTGTCAAGTTGGGAGAACTGATCAAAATTCTCAGAAGCTTCATCACTAAGCATCGTGTGCTCAATCATGTGTGCCTTTAAGGAAAAAACATCTCTCCCTCGAATTATCAATTTACTTTTTTAATAGTAATATTTATGTCGTCTTGGGTAAAGTTATGAAAGGTTGGGGAAACTGTAGTTTTGATAATATTTGGTTGTCAACGCTCCAAACGGGATTATTAACAGAAAGTCAATGTATGTTTCTAGAATGTTCGAGGTAATCAGAAATAACTAACTCTGCTGGATAAATAGATTGGCCCAGGCGAATTGACTTATAAGGTTCTTAGATCATTTTAAGTTATAATTTTATTGTATTGCTTGTGAGATAATTTTCACAAGTTAAGGCGATTTGCCAGCAAAAATCATCATTTTTGGGAAATCTTTTAAATTTAATTTTTGTATTCTACATACTTTTCTGACTATGTGTGCTAATTTGTATGCCTTTGTGATCATTTTTTTATACTAAAAAAAATAAATTAAATAAAATGGTAGGTGTTTTTAATAGCAGTAATTTTGCTAGTTTTTTTTCTAATACAACTTTATGTTTTTATGCAAATTATAAGACATATAATTCTTCTGGAGTAAAATTGCTGAAAAAGAACATAAGTTAGCAGAAGAAGGAGATACACAAGGAGCTGGGGATTTTTAGTGAGAAAAGAACAGCTTTATACAGTGTTGAAACTTTGAACTCCGTTTTTCCTGAACGTTTACTTTACCATGTTTGGATGCACGTATGATTGAATCTAAAGTATTAGACCTAGGCCTTTGAAATTTGTACGAATTTATCTTGGATATACGAGATATAGGCTATATACACATATACATACGGGATATATTTAGTATTTAGAAGAGTTTTGGGTATAGAAAACGCTATAGCCTTAAAAATATTAAATTGCAAAATTTTTATAATAATACAAAAAGTTAAAAAAAAAATGTTTAAATAAAAGTATAACTTTTTCCTAGAAACCTCACATGGTTTTCCATACCCAAAAACGTTTCTTAATATTATAGGCTGAAAAATATTAAAAACATTATTGAAATTGGTTCAAAAACACAAAAAGTTATTCAAAATTAAAAAAACCTTAAAAATGATAAAGAATCTAATTTTTTAGTTTAAAAATTCATAAAAGTGTTTGGGAACTGTTCTTCCAACAATCATTCTTTTTAGTTGTAGTAAACAGTATGAAAATAAATTCAAAGTTTAAATCCTAAAAATACAAAAAAAGTTTGTTTTTGGTGGCGAATTGCCTTAAGTGATTAAGTTTTACAGTATTCTATAACATATAGAAATAAATTATAATATTGTTAAATAGTAATAGTTCATTTAATTACAATCAAATTAAATTTATTTTATTTTTCCACTACTAATACATACTACTTTACACATGTCAAATAAAACATAGGCAGAGGAAATTACAAAATTAAGTTAAAATAAAAATAAAGGAAAGAACTAAGTACCATCTGTAGTAATCCTGTGACGAGGGTTACTTTTATTTCAAAAACGAAATAATATTTATTTTATCACAGTTTAAATTAAGCATTCAACAGAAGAAGTTACATGAATTGGTTTTCTAGATAAGCACAACAATATGGTATGTACGTATGCTGTTAGACATTATCCTTCATCCGACTGTTTTGACAGTTATACAATCCGACAACGAATCATAAGGGCTACAAAAAAAGGCATCTTGACATGTACGTTTTTTAAATAATTTAAGTTTGAAATTTTCAAACTGCCGCCATTTTGAAACGAATGATTTGAAATAATCGCTTATATTTCTTGGGATAGATCATTGTTAGATTAAACTTCATACCAAGTTTGAACTTAGTCAGTCAAACATTTCTCTAGGTATGAATTATTTTGTAAAAAAAATAATTGGCGGATATCTGGAAAACGAAGCATTTCCGGAAATATGTTTATTAACTTTTATTCTTTTTACTTTTACATGTAGAATGAGCTCCCAAATTTTCTGCATATCTTCGTGAATCATCCTTTATAGAACAGATCCTTTAAAAAACAATTACGAAATATTATTTTAAATGTAACCTTTTATATAATACTAGCTGAATACCCTTGCTTCCCTACGGGGATTTTTTTTGTATCACTATGTTACATAATTGTAATATTTTTCTCTCATTTTCTTTCATATTTTTTTATTTCACGAAAGTGAATTATTACATACATGTATTTTCAATTAGTTTGGTATTTATTGTTCATTGGCTGCTCGTCAATCGTCTTCGTCACGGTATGTGGGCTGAATAAATTGAATCAATTAAAAATAAAGAATTTAGAGTGAAGAGCGTCTTCTTTTTCCACCGCTAAAATCTACAGATTGGTAAATCACAGTCTTAGCTGGATATTGTAGATCGCCCAGATACGTCTTTAATATGCGAAAGCATAGATCGGGATAGATTTGATCAGCTTACGTATTAAAACATTTTCTTAAAATTAATAAGTGCAAAATTTGAGTTCTATAGCATTAAGGAAAGAATACCAATTAATATTTATTGGTTTTAGGAGTTGTTATCACATTTTCACCCCTTAGCAGTAAGTAATTAAAATGCTTTAAAATCTTTCTTTAGTGCCCTCTAGCGCCTATAAGCAATATGTGTACCAAATTTCACGATCCTAGGCGTTATTGAATTATTATTTTTTAGTTTTAGGGGTTGTTACTACATTTTTACCCCTTAGCAGAACGTGACAAAATGTAAAACTGGTTTATTTTGTATATGTATCTTGTAGGAAATACATGTAAAAAATTTCAGATCTCTTATAAGGAAAGTATTGAAATTAATATTAATTGTTTTAGACTATGTTATTACATTTCCACCCCTTAACATAACATAACAAAACGTAAAAATGGTTTAATTTTAATAATATATTTTTTCAAAAAATAAATGTACAAAATTTCAGCTCTCTAGGTTTAAGGATATTTATTATTTTAGGGGTTGTTTCAACCCTTAAAAGCTGAATATTTTAAAACCATTTCTTAGTTCGTCTCTAGTGCCTATGAGCAATATGTGTACCAAATTTCCCGTTCCTAGGTGGTATTAAATTATTATTTGTAGTTTTAGGGGATGTTCCTATATTTTTACCCCTTAGCAGAACGTGACAAAATGTAAAACTGGTTAATTTTTTATATGTATCTTGTAAGAAATAAATGTTCAAAATATCTGCTCTCTAGCTTAAAGGAAATTATATAAATGCACATTTATTACTGTTTTTAGGAGTTGATATCACATTTTCAACCGTTAGCAGCACGCAACATACTTGTAAACTAGTTAACTTTTTATATGTGTTTTTCAAGAAATAAATGTGCAAAATTTCAGCTTTCTAGCTTTAAGGAAAGTATACCAAACATTATTTATTGTTTTAGGGGTTGTTTCAACCCTTAAAGGCCAAATATTTTAAAATCGTTCTTTAGTGCGCTTCTAGCCCGAATGTGCACCAAAATTCACTTTCCTAGGCAGTAAGGTTTTTAAGATCTATAACAAATGATATTTATTGTTTTAGGGGTTGTTTCAACCCTTAAAGGCCCAATATTTTAAAATCCTTTCTTAGTGCGCCTCTAGGGCATATTAGCAAAATGTGTACCAAATTTCACGTTTCTCGGTTGTATGGTTTTTGAGATACTGTGATCAGTGAGTAAGCGAGTAGGTTTTGGATTTTATATATATATACTAGTAAACCCCCGTGAAAAATCACAGGAGGATTAATTAGACTTTATCTAGGCCTACCTAATTATGCAAACCTGGTTTTTTTAACTCGGTAAAATGTGTACAATTAATTATAAGGATTATAAAATGTAGGCCTATTTGTTAAAATTTTGTATTTATGTACATTATTATATTATTTAAAGAAAGTTAAAAATATTATCTTTTAATTGATTTTTATTTCATATTGATAGTTCAAATGATTTAGAAATTATTAATATTATAGTAAAGAATTAATAATCGGATATGTCTATATGTTATAAGAAGATGTACGAATGTTTCCGAAGGTAAACGAATAGGTATTTCTTCTTTAAATTTGTATAAACGAATATTTTTATTATAAAAGGTTGTACTTGTATACAATTTATAACCTCTATGCAAATATTATAACATATTATAGCATACATTACTTCTATAACTCATATTTAAAAAAATGAACTTCATAAGAAATTCTAATGATTGAAGTTGTAAACATAACCCAAAGTAAAACCTACCCTGGATTTGTTTAAGTATTACAGATGATGGGTGAGGTCAGCTGTTATATTATATGTTACTCACTACGTACACTCGCTTTTATAGGAGTTGATTGGACCCGGCGTATGTCGCACTTAACCTGGCATTCTCAGTAAAAAATAGACAGAAGGCTGTAAGAAGAAGAACTGTTTGTATCCCACAACAAATAACGAAACAACATTAAACCGTCACGACGAGGATGATATTTAAAGGGCTGAATGTTTGAGTGCATTACGTGTCCAGGTTGGCCAATATGTGTTTTGGAAAGTGATATTTTTGTGTTTGAACAGTAGTAAGATGTGTGTACACAGGGAAGGACAGGAGGGCAGGCCATTACACGCCCCCTCTCTTCTGCCGTTAGATTCGATTAAAGAACAAATCAGAAATTACATCGTGTGAGAACAACTTTTCCAAATGATGTTGCTAATAATGTTATTGGATTTGACGCCCTCCGAAGTACTTGTAAGTTTATCAAATGTTTCCCTTTAACTTGTCCCGTGCAATTATAGGGTAAGATGTATTGCAGTCAAGCGCCGGGTTTTGTGGGGCGGGAGAATTTGAAGTACGAAAAAGTAGGACAACAAAGGACAGGCGAAGTATGTTTTTCTGTACGGCAATGATTTGATTTCCAAAAATACATGTCAAAAAATGTAATTTAAAGCACAAGAGAAAGACATGTCATATTCTGCGCTTATTATAAGAGAAATACACAGCCTGTTGCAGGTTGATTGTTATCATTTGTAAGGAGAAGGAGGGTGGCCGGGGTACTATTTTTAAGGGTATTTAAAATAAGTCGAAATAAATAACTTTTAGGTCTTTGTTTTTGAAAACCTGTGCAGACACAAACTATTTTGTTTGGCAAAATTTGTTTTAATTTTGTTGTAAAAAATTGAATTTGTTACCATAAGAGTACTGTTATAGAGTTACCATAATTTACCGAGTCAAAGGGAAATGTTAGTTTATACTATTGCTTAAGCATTCTGTGCCTAAAACTAAATACTTAATAAATAGACTTAACATTCGTTGAACAATATACAGTATACTATAACTAATGTTTTTTAACAGTAGAGTTATAACAGAAGTAATAATTCGACCACGCAGCTGGACCGCTGACGTTGAGTTGAGCAAATTTCCAAAATTAAGTTTAGATTCCCATATTTCAGGGTTTCAACCAACAATTTGGGAAATATGTCCAATTACGAAGGCGTTGAACAGCTGCCTGTGTGCACGCAAAATATTAGTAGAATTTGTTTGCTCCTAGTGGCCTCGCGAGTTTGCACCACTTGGCTTCGAACCTGGTACTTCTTTTATGGTATTTTACGTTTTGATCGATTTTGGGAAAACCAAGCGAGCTATAAGGTCGCGTAAAAAAACAAAATGTGCAGAATAACATCCTACATTTACAGTTTTATAAAAAACTTTAAAAAAAATCATTCTAGTAGTAAAAATCTCAAAAAATAGTTACTTTTGGTCAAAAAAAGGAACTTTCGGTTGCTGGAGTTTTTTGGCTAACGAACTCGTCTGAGTGACATAGTAGGCCTACCAACATGTGTACCAAATTTGGACCAAATCTGATTTAAAATGCGGCCGCTAGAGTGCGAACACATATGTACATATATATATATATATATATATGATTTTTAATGACACCCCAAAACGTGTCCTGGGGACCATGATCGCTGCTCATTTGCTACTCACGACCTTGGGTCTTACCATAAGGGCCACTGCAATAGCTCATTTTTCCTATGGAAATTCGCTAATGAACTGCAACAACCATTTATTAAATAAGAAAAGATAAACAGCCTGTGAAAATAACATTAGTATTTAGATGCATAATGTGCTGTTATAAAACTGGTAATAATTCGATCACGGAGCTGAACCGGTAACGTGAATTGAGCGAATTTCTGAAATTAAGTTTATATGTAGGGTTTCAACTATTTGGGAAATTGGTCTACTCGTGTACTCGTGAAAGCGCTGAATGGCTGTCTACGCTTATACAATATATTAGTAATATTAGTAGGATTTGTTTGCACCTCAGCCTCCAGCCCCCGCTCACGCACTGCTTCGTTCCGCTCGCAGGGGAAAAAGTTTGCACCTCGACCTTGAGGCCTCGTATTATTTACTGTTTCTCATCGCTCGCAGCGTACAAACTCATCTTTTTATTGTGTTTTATCGATTTTTGGAAAACCAGACCGGCTATAAAGTCGTGTAAAAAAATGTGTAGAATAATCTAATATTTTTATTTTTTTAGATAAAACCCCAAAGAATTTCTTTCTAGTTCGAACAAACTCAAACAAATTTTATTTTTGTTCAAAAAACGTGCTTCCGGTCGTTGGATTCTTTTGGCTAACGAACTCGTCCGAGCCACTTAGAAAACCTATGTGTGCACCAAATTTGGAACCAATCGGACTTAAAATGAGGCAGTTGACTGATTCATCTTATAAAATTTTGTAAAAAATAAAATTTACGAAATCGATTTGGAAGCAATATTTTAGGTCAAGCACTTTAAAATAAACATTTTTTGTCTCATGAAATTTTTTCTAAAGACTCTTCCTTTTCGAGATATTAGCAAATTTATGTCGATTTATTTCAACACGTTTAATGCCGCCATTTTGTTTTGGGTGGTCCGATTTTTATTTTCTTTATGCCATTTTCCTAGTCTTAAATACACCTTTAAAATAAGGTATCCCAAGACCATACTTCCCATTTAAAAATTTTGAGTTGCCCCCAAAATCCCCCATTTTTAGAAGACACTCAAAATTTCCAATTGCTTCAAAAGATACTTTGGGCTAAGTTAGTATCGTTCCCCAAAGGATATTTGTTTGTTTTAAAAAACACAAAAGTTAAAGTGGGAGGGTGGGACTTTTAAGACACCTGGTATAGTTTTGCCTAACCGACTGTATTTAAAATAGTTGAGGTTAAAATCGTTGATTTAAGTAAGCCTATGATTAAAAAGTATGTTATTTTTGTTTTTTTTTTTTTTTTTTACAAAATTTATTTCGACTTCTAACCTCAAAACAAGTCATATAGTCACTCAAACACGTTAAACTTAATATTTTGAAGTTATATTTGTTCTCGTGTATATCAAATTCATCTGCACGTGTTTTTTGTTTGTTTTAATAATATCACTCACTGACTTATAACATCAGTATCTATACATATACATAAAATTGAAGTGTCTGTCTGTGATTTCAAAATATAAGCTTTTTTCTAAGATCAAATAATTATTCACACATTACAAAAACCTAAACACACATTATACATTTTTTGTCTGTCTGTGTGTTTTTTTTTTTTTTTGCTGTGCTATTCTCCGGAAAGGCTGAACAGATTTTGACGAAATTTTCATTAACATGTAGAGGACTTTTCAGAGAATATTTTAGGCTACTTTTTATTCCAAAAACATTTAAAATTCTCGTTAAAAATTAGGGATTTTTTAGTATGCATTGGCCTCACCGTACGTCACCGTAAGGGTTGGTGACCGAAGCGAGCAGGGGCAGAGCCCCTAGTAGATTCCTGAATTAATTTGAACTGTAATCCATAAAATAATGTTTTTAGTAAGATACAACAGCGTTTTTGTAGTTTTCCTTTTGTTTACTCTATATTAATAACAGAGTTTCTCATAACAAAACGTTTAATACTCAAACGCTTTTCGATGACCAAGTCACCATCATCAGTGTTATCAATTATGATTTATTACAGATGATGATTTAGTTATGGAAACGCGTTCGAATATTAAACTTTTGTTATGAGAAACTGTGTTCTGTTGTTACTTATGTAGTGTTTTTTTTTCATAAGTCTGGTTCAAGTTTAAATTGTATTCCTTTTATTTGTATTTATGTAGTCCGGTTGTATTATTTCTTTCTGTATGTTTTACAAAACAAGACAGCAATTGCACAACAGACAATGCATTTCCTTCAAATCCTCCGGAACCCAATTCAACGGATCACGTTTACGACGAGGGTAATACATTTATTTTCGCAAAGGAAATATATTTACTCGCAAAATATAATGCGAAGGGATGGCTACAAATATAAATCCTCCTTTAAGACTTCTTTTGACGTAGTAACTAATCTGCGGCGCTTTGAAGGAGTATCCTGTAATCCCGAAGAGAGGTCGGAGGTCGTTCAAAGACCTTCTTTTCCACTCCGGATATTTGAGCTAACATCTGTTATTGATCACAACTCTTGCGTTTCTTTTAATACAATGTTGACATTGTCGTTCAGCCCTTTTTGTGTTTCCGGTAAAGCAAACAATATATATATAGGGCAGTGGAATTCATCCGATGTTAAGACGCAGTTTGCGGTAAACATAATAAATTCGTGATTATTTTCTTCTCAGAATTTCGAATTACCGAATGAAATTGTTTAACGGATCGTAATGTCGAAAGTAGTGTAATTTCACTACGGCGGTTTCGTTTCAATTAGATGCATCTTCAGGCGTAACACACACAACATTTATGCTTGTTTA
Source organism: Philaenus spumarius (assembly GCA_018207615.1). Lineage (NCBI taxonomy): Eukaryota > Metazoa > Arthropoda > Insecta > Hemiptera > Aphrophoridae > Philaenus > Philaenus spumarius. The sequence goes on from JAGFPH010000960.1 coordinate 200,264, forward strand.
ACACCTACACATTTAAAATTGTATGATGGTTTATCGACGAACCAAAAAACAGTGGTTACCTTCTATAAAAGCGAGGGTGCATAAACCAATAAATATTAATTGCTATTCTTTCCTTAAAGCTATAAGCTAAAATTTGGCACTTATTAATTTTACGAAAATATTTAAAGCTGATCAAATCCATCCCGATCTATGCATATTAAAGACGAATCTGGGCGATCTGCAACATCCAGCTAAGACTGTGATTTACCAGTCTGTAGATTTAGCGGTAGAAAAGAAGACGCTCTTCATTCTGAACTCTTTATTTTTAATTGATTCAATTTATTCAGCCCACATACCGTGACGAAGGCGATTGACGAGCAGCCAATGAACAATAAATACCAAACTAATTGAAAATATATGTAATAATTCACTTTCATGAAATAAAATATGAAAGAAAATGAGGGAGAAATATTCCAATAATTAATTATGTAACATAGTGCTACAAAAAAAATCCCCGGAGTGAAGCAAGGGTATTCAGCTAGTATTACTAGTATTATATAAAAAGTCATATTTAAAAGAAATATTTCTTAATTGTTTTTGTTTTTTTGCTACGTTTAATTGTTGCATTTGAGGCGCAGAATATTTCATCTGTTCTATAAAGGATGCTTTCACAGGATGATCCATGATTCACGAAGATATGCAGAAAATTTGGGAGCTCATATACATGTAAAAGTAAAGAAAAAAATCTATTGCTTTTTTCTCCCGAAGTTTCTGCATTTCTTCGTGAATCACCCTGTATAAAAAAAATATATTTTGCTTTACAGTTCCTATATATTGCACTGCTTTTGTTGAATGTTTAATTTAAACTGTGATAAAATAAATATTATTTCGTTTTTGAAATAAAAGTAACCCTCATCACAGGATTCTTACAGATGGCACCAAGTTCTTTCCTTTATTTTTAATTTAACTTCATTTTGGAATTTCCTCTGCCTATGTTTTATTTGACATGTGTAAAGTAGTATGTATTAGTAGTAGAAGAATAAATTTAGTTTAATTTCATTATAATTAAATTATCTATGACTATTTAACTATATTATAATTTATTTCTATATTTTATACAATACTCTAACTTAATCACTTAAGGCGATCCGACACCTAAAACATACTTTTTTGTATTTTTAGGATTTAACATTTGAATTTATTTTCATACTGTTTAGTACAACTAAAAAGAATGATTGCTAGGTAAACATTTTCCCCACACTTTTATGTATTTTTAATCTAAAAATTTAAAATTTTTTAAAATAGTTTTTGAGGTTCTTTTATTTTGAATAACTTTTTGTTTTTTAACTAATTTCAATAATGTTTTTAATATTTTGTCGCCTTTAATATTAAAAAACTTGTTTGGGTATGGGAAACCATGTGCTGTTTCTAGGAAAAAGTTATAAGGTTATATTCAAAAAAATATTTTTCAAACTTTTTGTATTGCTATAAAAATTTTGTAATTTAATATTTTAAGGCTATAGCGTTTTCCATACCCAAAAATCTTCTAAATATATCCAAGATAAAGTGGTAAAAATTGCAAAGCCTAGTATAGGTCTAATACTTAAGATTCAATCATAAGTGCATCCAAACATGGAAAAATAAACTTTCAGGAAAAACGGAGTTCAAAGTTTCAACACTGTATAAAGCTGTTCTTTTCTCACTAAAAATCCCCATCTCCGTATGTATCTCCTTCTTCTGCTAACTTATGTTCTTTTTCAGCAATTTTACTCCAGAAGATATGTCTTATAATTTGCATTAAAACATAAAGTTGTATTAAAAAAAAACTAGCAAAACTACTGGTATTGATAAACACCTACCATTTTATTTATTTTTTTTTTTTAGAATTAAAAAATGATCATACAGGCATACAAATTAGCATACATACTCAGAAAAGTATTAGGATACAAAAATTAAATTTAAATAATTACAAAAAATTCCCAAAAATGGTGATTTTTCTAGCAGATCGCCTTAACTTGTAAAAATTATCTCACAAGCAATACAATAAAATTATAACGCAAAATATTCTTAGAATCTTATAAGTCAATCCGTCTGGGCCAATCAATTTATCCAGCAGAGTTAGTTATTTCTGATTACCTCGAACATCCTAGAAACATACATAGACTTTCTGTTAATAATCCTGTTTGGAGAGTTGACAACCAAATATTATCAAAACTATAGTTTCCCCAACCTTTCCTGTCTTTACCTAAGACGAAATAAATATTACTATTAAAAAATTAAATTGATTATTCCAGAGAGAGATGTTTTTCCTTAAAGGCACACATGATTGAGCACACGATGCTTAGTGATGAAGCTTCTGAGAATTTTGATCAGTGCTCCCAACTTGACAATATTAAAAAATACCTTTCTCCCACTAAGAACGTGCAGAATAATTAATAAACAGTTCAATTATGTGTTCTTTCCTGCATAATGCTAACTTGAGTGTAATGAGCGTTTAATTTGAAATTCTTCTTACGGATAACTTCATAAAGAATTCGTTTTTTAATAAAGGTTCGTAATTTTAAAATTAATTCTTGCTTGGATTATTATGAAATAGTTTATTTCTCATTAACATCAATTGACTCCTTCGTTCTTGAAAGAGATGCCGTCTTCTGAAGCAATTAATTACATTTGATGAATTAACTAACCGAATAAAAAGTTGTAATATATTTAATGCAGGATGTACTAGGTCTGTTCACAAAGTATCCGACTTCTTTGAATACACATTTTTTTTATATATACAAAAAATTACATTATTCCCTTTCAAAATAGTACGTCCAGAATGTTTGGAATTCAGTTCGAGTTGGTTCGTCACATTCTGTATTATTTCCTCTCTCGACTCGAATCTGTGCCCTTTCAATCTAGGAAACAGCCAGAAGTCTCAGGAGGCCATGTCTGGTGAATAGGGAGGCTGCCGAACCACCGCAACTTCACGTTTTGCCCAAAAATGTTGAATAAGATGCGAAGAATGTGCTGGCGAGTTGTCATGATGAAGCTGCCAAGTTGCTGCTAACCACAACTATGGTTGCTTACGCCGCACAGCATCAAGGAGACATAGTTAGTACTCTTTGGTGTTTTTTTGGCCTTGGGAAGCGTATTCGTAATGTACGACACCTCAACAGTCGAAGAAAACGGTCAACATGGCCTTGACATTGCTACACACCTGCCGGGCTTTCTTCGGTCGGGGGGATGCCGAATGCCGCCATTGCGAGGACTGCATTTTGTAATCATACACCCACGACCCATCACCAGTTATCATCATGTTTAAGAAATTGTTGACCCTATTTGCGCAACCTAACATGTCTTGCGCAATTTCTTTTTGAACAGACCTCGTATGATATATATATAGTATGTTTACCCCGTACATTGTAATTTCCTATTAATATACAATATATATGCGGCTTTGACCTGACCGACCGACTGACATAGAAAAAATGTAGAGCAAAAACTACTCAGGCCAGCAACTTTATGAACGCATAGTTATCAATGAATATGTTTTTATTTTAGTGACTTTCAAAACGACATATGGAAATAATTCGACCACACAGCTGAACCGCTGACGTGAGTTGAGCGAATTTCCAAAATTAAATTTATTTATGTTTTTGGGTTTCAAACAACTATTTGGAAAATTGATCAACCTGCTGCCAGCATGTACCAAATATATTGCCATCGGTCACCAAGGTAAAAGCTGTGGATTTAATTCTGGTATTTTTACGGTATTTTACGTTTTGATTGTTTTGGGGGAACCAGATGGGCTATAAAGTCGCGTAAAAAAAAAAATGTGCAGAATTATTTCATATGTCTATTTTTTTAAAGAAAACTTCAAAAAAGTTTATTTCTAGTACGTAAAATAGAGTGCGCACTGCGCACACATATATAAATGATACTTCCGGTCAAAAATGTTGTCTACTTCCGGTCAATTTTTTTTTGCTAACGAACTCGTCCAAGCGACTTAGAAAACCAACCTGTCTACCAAATTTGGACCAAATCGGACATAAAATGCGTCCGTTAGAGTGCGCACAATTATATACATGATACTTCCGGTCAAAAATGTTGTCTACTTCCGGTCAATGTTTTGGCTAACGAACTCGTCCAAGTGATTTAGACAACCAACGTGTGTACCAAATTTGGACCAAATCGGAAGTAAAATGCGTCCGTTAGAGTGCGCACACATATATACATATAGATACTTCCTGTCAAAAATTTCTTCTACTTCCGGTCAATTTTTTTGGCTAACCTACCAGTTCAAGCGACTTAGAAACCCAATGTGTTTACCAAATTTGGTCCAAATCGGACGTAAAATGCGTCCGTTAGAGTGCGCTGGGGACCATGATCGGTGCTCATTTGCTACTCCCGACCTTGGGTCTTACATAAGGGCCACTGCATAGCTCATTTTTCCTATGAAAATTCGCTAAAAATAACGAGTTTGTTGCTCTGACGAAATGCATTTTGATGAAAACCCAAAAAATACAAACAAATTATACTTTCTTTAAAACGGACGAAACTTGAGCCATTTAAAAGGCGCAAAACCTTTCGTTACGGAGAAAATCGCGAAGCCGAAGCCCGTTTTTGTATACAGAATTTGAAATAGATTTCTTCCAAAATCAGCCAAACTAGATCCGCTGCACGGTGTTGGCCATATCCGGTATGGATGTGATAGTAATTATTTTTCAACAAATTTTGTAAATCTGGACTATTTTTTTGCAAATAATGTATTATTTCCTCATTAATACAAAGGACATTCCTCATTAATCATGTTGTATCGAAACAGTTAGTGCATGCACGAATAGTAAATACTGTTTTAATGCTAACCTTTCAACTGTGTAAAATGTTCTTTTACTAATAGACTTGAGCATAACTTTTACTTTGCTAGGCTTTAAAAATATCTTATTTTCATTCGACGTGAAATAAGATGACGTGATGGGATGGTCATTGTCAGCAAACAAAATTCACGTTAGCAACTCAAATAGCTCAGTTCATGTCAATTTTCAAGATACTGACTTGGAATTCCTTTCTCAAGTTAAGAAATAGTTATACCGGGCTGCTCTAGTTGAACGATTTTCAATATAAATACTTTAAACTCGGTATATAAATTAAAATTATGTTTGTAACTTCTATATAGAGTTTGAATACGATATCTTGTAAATTGATGAGTCCTGGGCTGTTTGAAGTATGAATGTACGTGTTCTTCATAGAAAATGACGTACTTTCGTCCATACGTATAACAGATCTAACTTGGCCAATTTGTAATATATCGAATAAAACTTGGTATATCAAGTGAAAAGCGTATTTTAACTTATACACCAAGACTCAAGTTGGTATCTTAAACATTGGATGAGCTAGAGCCATCAGACTTATCAACGAGCTTCACGATTTTTTGCTTACCGAACTCTGCAGCCCATTTCAATCTCTTCCAGTTTCGTCAATTTTTGGAATATCAACATCAAATTTGTTTTAAAAGTTAAACACACCAGTATAAATATTCTCAGTAAGTATGAACTATTTTTTCTATGTGCTTTTTAAAAGCAAGGCGCTTGAAGATAGTCTTCTGTTTGCGCCTATCTCGTTTTAACTCCAACACCTTTGGATTCAGCGACTCCATTTTCAAAATTTTTGAACATATCATTTTAAAAATCGGTACAGAAGTTAAAAACTTAATGGATTTTTGCGATACCTATTTTAAAATCTATATTTACAAAATGTATTAATCTGCAGTAGTTCAACTCAAGCGTTTTGACAAAAAGATCTAAAATTATACTTTTTTAAGTGACTTGTATTTAAAAAAGTAAATAAGAAAAAAGGTTTATATTACTTGATCATGTTTGAATCTATAAGTTTAACTTTTTAAAATAATTTTAGATTGATATTTTGAAAACTTTCTAAATTGGAGCCGTTTAAAATGAGTTGGTGGGTCCGGTACTCCTAAAATCGCGAAGCCCTTTGATAAGTCAAGTGGCCCTAGATCGGATAGTTTCCAATATAAAGCTGAGACTCAGCATAAATGTTTAAATATATATTTTAACTTATATGTCAAGTTTGAATTCAATATATTAAAATTCAGCCCATTAGACACGCTACACATATGAATGAGATTTCCACTTTGTTTTTATTTCTGCCGTATTATTTTTTTTATCAATATTTCTAATTTTAGTGAATAAAAATAAATTTGTTTACTAAAAATGCATTGTTGTTAATTCTTTGTAACATAATTGATTTAAAAAAATGTTTTCAGCAAAAAATGTAGTAAAATGCTTGTTCAAATATTCACTTAAAAAAACTAATGTTTTGAATAAAAATTAAGGGGGGGGCACAACAAAAATGTTTTAAAACTTTTTGCTCCTCGTCGAGACAAACAAATTTAAAAAAAGTCAAAATCGGTTAACCTTTTTCGGGTTCCCATTGTTGTTAATTCTTTGTAACATAATTTATTTAAAAAATGTTTTCAACAAAACATTTAGTAAAATGCTTGTTAAAATATGCACTTAAAAAAAACTAATTTATTGAATAAAAATTAAGGGAGGGGAGACCACAACAAAAATGTTTTAAAACTTTTACTCCTCGTCGAGACGAACAAATTTAAAAAAAGTCTTAATCGGGTACCCTACTCCGGGTTCCCACCCAAATGTCTATTTTTACTGTACTAAATTTATCGGGTACTGAATTACTCACTACCCGAATTTATCGGGACCTGAGTTCCTCACTACCCGAATTTATCGGTTGCAGCCAAAATACTTATGCATTTTAACGTATATTACAGACCCGCCCGACCCTCGGGTAGTAAAAAAAAATCGCCCGAAACCCGAAAATTCGGGTACCCGCAGACCCTTACTAAATTCATTAGATACTCTCTACGTCAATTCAAGCTCGTGTCGTCACTACGGTATAATTGTGCTACCCCACTGCTTCTCTAGAATGCAGTTGACAAAATTGAATGAATGAACTCTAAGAGCAAGCTTATTAAAAGGCAGGAACCCCTCGTGGTTTAAGAGGAAGGAACAGAGCGCCTTATGACGTAATAAGACAGCTGCTTAGGGTGCCAAGACGTGACGTCACATTTCAAATACCTTGCCCTTACAAGTGCGGACGACGTCAGGTGTTCTCTATTCAACCTTTATTGGCATTTACTGTCCTGCTTCCTTAACAAAAGACTCGACTTCCTTTTTATTTCCTTACCTTTAACGCACAGATAGGCTCATCTTTTAGGTAGATTTCAAAAAGAAATACCTGTTGCAGTCTTATCACAGAACGGTTTTCGGGAAAGAGTACCTAGTTTTTCATTTAATGGGCCGTAGAACCCAAAGCCGTAGTCAACTTGAAATTTTATAATTTATATAACGTCTTTTACGGACACGATAACTGCAGTCATTTTGGAAAAATTATTTCCAGTCTGATGCACAAAATAAATATACGGATGAAAAACTCGGCCAGTTCGTTTGAATTTAACCAAGAAGTAGAAATAAGGACATTAAAAAAACTGAAAAATCACTATAACTCCCTGGATGTGAAAAATATTACATCCGTTTAAAGTTTTAACGAATTTCCATAGGAAAACTAGCTATTCCAGTCACTCTAATGGTCCGGTAGTGGTCAATGAACACCGATTCTGGTCCCAGTACACATTTTGAGCTCTCATTAAAAATGTTATATGAATATGTATTCGCACTCTAGCGGCCGCATTTTACTTCCGATTTTGTCAAAATTCTAAATCACTCTTAGGTGTAAAGTTCTTAAGGCAAAAATCCAACAACCGAAAGTACGTTTTTTGACTGTAAGTAACAACTTTTTAAGATTTTTCGTACTAGAATGTAACTTGTTTGGGGTTTATCTAAAAGAAATAAATATATGGGATTATTCTGCACAGTTTGTTTTTTTACACGACTTTATAGACCGCCCGGTACCCCCAAAATTGACGAAAACGTAAAATACCTTGAAAGTACCAGATGCAAACTCGTGAGTCAGTATGTCTGCTGCGAGCGAAACGAAGCAGTCCATAACCCAAGGCCGCAAGATCGAGGTGCAAACTTGCAAAGAGAGTTCATAGTTGCCAGCGGTAAAATGCAGCTCGTGAGGCTGGGTTGAGACTGAGGCGCAAACAAATTATTCTATAAAATATACTTCGTACACGCAGACAGGTATTAACACCTTCGTGAGTAGACCAATTGCCCAAATAGTTGGTTGAAACCCAAAAATATACAAACGTAATTTTTGAAATTCGCTCAACTCACGTCAGCGGTTCAGCTGCGCGGTCGAATTATTAGACCTCAATATGTTGACGCTAACAACTCTTATTGCAAGGAGTGATTGAAATGAGGTCTCAGAACAAAAATTAATTGCTACCTTAGCAGACACAATATCGAGCATGTTCTAAGTCTTCAAAAATGTCATCAAATGTATTGGTCTGAAATGTTTTATTTATATCTGAAACAATTAGAGCAAAGGATGGAAAAATAAGGGTTTGAAGCTGAAAACGCATAACTTTTGTAGCTAACTTAAAAATAGCTATAACTTTAAACAGCTAAGTTAAGTTACGTGTAATAATTACAGTAGTTTGTTCGACCCGGCATCCTATACCAACACAGAAAATACTTCAATATTGTCTCTGTACATTTGCTGTCATTTTATTTAACTTAGCTAGTATCTTTCATCCGGTTGTTTTAACAGTTACACCACCCGATAGAAAATCAAAAGAACTACCAAAAAAAGTGTCTTGAAATTTTTTGTTAAAATGTACGGTTTTTGAGTAATTTAGGTTTGAAATTTTTAAACAGCCGCCATTTTGAAAATAAATATTGTAAAAAATATTGTTTTCCCTGGAATTAGGTCTTTGGGTCATAAAGCTGTGTACCAAATTTTAATTTATTACAAAAATTCATTCTCAAATTAAAAATTGTTATATGAAAAAAATGGCGGCTGTACGAGTAACTGCTGAGTTTTGGAAATTTTTAACATAGTATTTTGTTTGTTCTTTGGTCCAGGAATAATACTTGAAAAGGTCAATAGAGAGTTCGGGGACACCATGTGTACAGATTTGCAATGCTGTGCGAATCTATATAAATAAAAATGTAAATGTGCGTTTGTTCAAAATCGATAATATCAGAAAGTTCTTCACTGATTGCTTTGAAATTTGGACACAATATTCCATTCGAATCCACGAGAGTTTTTATATACTTTTTGAAAAACTGTAGCATCTAACAAACACAAAAACAACAAAAAATAGGCTCAATATTTAACAAAAATGCAAGCGCCATTACATATGTTTATGGACTATAATAATAACAGCTGTTGTCAACTTTTTCCTATAATATTTCCATTATTAGTTGATTACAAACTTCAAACAACTATTATATAATATTTGGATTTCTATCTTTTAAGATAGGTTTTTGTGAACAACGACATAGGCTATAATTCATTTCGATAAAAACCTTTATTTATTTCAATATTTGTAAATTTAGTCGGAAAAAAAATGCTTAGGCTAGGCCTAGAATGATAAACCAACACATGTATTTATATTTATTACCATAGCAACCAATTGAATAAAATAACATAATATAGCTGTTTGCTCCAATATTTCCATTAACAGCTGATTTAAAAGTTTGAAGCAATTATTTTTGTATTTCTAGCTTTTAGGTTATGGTTTAAAAGTGTACACCTGAGCCTTGCTGGTTCTTTTCACCATTATTATAACTGCTGTTAAAAAATATAAGAAATAATTTGATTTGACCATTTAACATTATTTACCATCTTAGTTTTGAGGTTATTTATTAATCCTACACCTTTATTATAAATAAAACATAACATATTTTTTTAGAAGGGCTGGGGGGTTGGCGTGCGGAGCACGCAGGGGTCTCCCCTAGTATTTAATAAAATTTCACTTTTAAGACATCGATTCAAATTAGCAGCTGGAAATATAGGATAGTAGTTTCTTATTATTTTGTTAAAGTAATTGCTACGGTATTAACTATTTTGTCTTTTAATAAAATCCTCTGACTATTCATCAATGAAACATGAGTTCTTGTCACTAATTAGTTTATTGTTAATCTTATGGGAAATAACGAATTCCTTGTTAACAAACAACTATTAACTATAATTTCAAATTATAAGAGTATTGACGTATCTTTGGACAATGCGTTTTAATAAAATTATCATTGGTATAGTTTGATTCTAGGCCGTTTACAAATTGTCTAAAGAAATCTATAATTTTGTAAATTCTTGCCCGTAACAAATGTATTTGTAAAAATTTCAAACCCTGTTACCCAGGAAATAATAGATTTATTTTGAACGGTTGATAAAGTATTTTTGCTAAGATACCAACAGCTGTTTGTGCAATACCATTCGATTAAAACCATCGAATTCAGAGAGCGGAACCAACCTTGAGAAAGCAGGTCTATGATATTACATTGGCAAGGCGCTCGGGCGCGACCAGAATACACTTACGTTTTTACTATTGCCGGTCTTATTTGCATTTCCCCCTAGTACACACGACATTAAATAAACGGTACCATGAACTGGCACATTCTTTCTCACAAACATATTTAAATTATTAAACAGATTCATTGTGACTTCGTAATAATTATTGTAGGTGGGGTAGGACAAGGGGTATTAAAGTAGGAGATTATTATTATACATATTATTATTATTATTAGCTAGAGGGAAACCCATTCAATCGATTTCGAACAAATTTACACCAAACGTGTCAATTAGGCCTGTATAGATGCATGAAAATAGGTATGAAAATTTTAGAAAAACCCCAAAAATCAGCTATTATTATTATTATTAGCCAAAAGAGAATTTTTAGAAAGATGCGGTTTATTGCATATGGTAGGGTACATTAAAGGCTTCAAATAAGCCAAATTTTATCAAAATCGTTAGAGCCGTTTTTTTATAAAAAAATAATAACTGATTTTTTGGGGGTTTTTTGCCAAAAAGGGGGTTGTTTTTCAAAACTTTTCAAAACCGTTTTTCGTGTATTTGTAAGGACCTACTTTACACGTCTGGTGCAAATTTGTTTGAAATCGATCGAATAGTTTCGCTCTAGCTTTGTATGCATACAGTCAGACATTTTTAAAAACCACTTTTTTGGGCTCACTGGGTCTCAAAACGGATATTTCCACAAAAATCTCAACATCGATTTTTTTGCGATCACTATACTTTCTCTATACTATAGTATAGTGAGAAAGTAAAAATGCAGAAAACTCCAATGTATAATAATTAATTAGTCGATAACAAAATTCGCCCATATGTTTTAATGTTTTCAAGTGACCCGATTGACAAACATGTGTTTTGTCTTGTTCATATACAAACTAGTAAGCCCCCGTGAAAAATCACAGGTAGATTAGTTAGATACAAATAAGAAATACATAATTTAATAAACGGTATCATCAAACTGACACATACTTTCTCCCTCATTATAGAAACCTAATAAAAAAATACTATTACCAATTTATTGTGATTTTACTTTTTTTTATTTTTAACAGTCATTTTCCCATAAAAATCCATAAAATAATGGAAAAATCAACTTTTCTCAAAAACGGCTCGAACGATTTTGATTAAAATTTTACAGTTTATAGTACTTTAGGTCCCTAATAAACTATAAAATTTTAATCAAAATCGTTAGAGCCGTTTTTGAGAAAAGTTGATTTTTCCGTTATTTTAAGGGTTTTTATGGGAAAATTACCCTTAAAAATAAAAAATTCACAAAAATGAAAAAAACGCCTGGAGATACCGTGGATTAGTACCTCCATACCAAATTTCATCAAAATCGGACGACTGGTTTAGGCTCTAGGTCTGATAACATCCACACAGACACACATACAGAAACACACATAGACATCACTCCGAAAACCACTTTTTTAGGTTCAGGGGGACCCAAAACGGATATTTCCACCAAAAACTCAAACTCGAAAATTTTGACGAATACAATACTTTCTCCATATACTATGGTATAGGGGGAGAAAGTAAAAAAATACTATTTAAAAAACAACAGACTTTATCTAGATCTAAATAATATGATTTCGGTGATTTTTAACTCGGTAATTGTGTACAATTATAAGGATTGTAAAACTGTAGGCCTATTTGTAAAAAATATGTTGTATTTATATTCTTTGTATAACCAAATAAAGATAAAAATATTACATTTTAATTGCTTTCTAACTTCATATTGATAGATCAAATGATTTAGACGTAATTAATATTATAATGAAGAAATTAATAATGGAATAATGTTTGTATGTTATACGAAGATGTACGAATGTTTTCGAAGTTAAACGAATGGGTATCACTTCTTTAAACTTGTATAAATGAATATATAGATAATAAAAGGCTGTATTTCATTTCATTTTATAACCTCAATTCAAATCTTATAACCTATTATAGGCTACATCAGTTCTTTAACTCCTATTTAAAAAAAAAAAAACTTCGCAAGACTTATATCGATTGAAGTTGTTAACATAACCCCAAAATATAATTGAAGTATTACAGATGATGGGCGAAATAAGCTGATATATTATGTTGTTACTCACGTGCGTACGTACGGACGTACACTCACTTGTATATGAGTTGATACCTCTAATACAAACGATTCTATAAATGTTAAAACGGCATTTAATAAAATTTGCGGAAAACTACAAAAAACTGTTTTGATTAAAAATTTGTACATATTTGAGCAGTTTATTCATGCCAAATCACTCCTCTATTAGACGCTATTCATCTAACATAGAAAATAGAGATTTAAATATTTTTCTGGATATTTTATAGAAATTTAAATACAGGCTTAATGAAATCCTTTTAACATTTATCGGTGCGAAGAGTCGTTTTAAGAACAACAGTAAATTAAAAGATACTTGATTTTCTGTAACTTGTATTACATATTTATGTCCAATATACAAAAAAACTCTTGTCCGGTTGAAATATTGGCTTGTATCGCAGTATAACAACGAGAAGAGAAGGGGTGAGATAGGCAATACTGTAGCAATATTTATATCTTCTTAATTTAAATTATAAACATCTCGGGTATACAAATCTATATATCTATATATACATATATAAAAGCCAAATGCCACTCACTCACTGACTCATCACGAAATCTCAAAAACCACTGAAAGGATTGGAATGAAATTTGGTATGTAGCTTCCTCTAGGGCCCTAGGTGCTCGCTAAGAAAGTTTTTCAAAAAATTAGAAATTTTAGGGGGGTTTGGGGGTGTCAAAGTTACTAAAAATCCCCATAAGAAATACATAAATATGTACTATATAATTGATTTATAATATTAATAATTTTTTTAAATATACATTTAACTTTGATTTGTCTATCCGTGCAAAGCCGGATCGGGCAGCTAGTTACACATATTAAAGCTTAAAAACAACCAAGCTACTATAACCACTCCTCGATGGTGCTGATGAAGGTACATATACTTGCACATGTAATACTAAAGTGTTGTTTATTTATCAGGAAAGCCTTAGCCGAGTGGATAGTGTGGTATCTTCCTGAAGAGAAGATTCCGGATTCGAATCTCGACTAGAGACCAGGTAGCTCTTCATATGTGAGGTTTAAGGGTAGGAGGGCGGAAGTAAAGCAAACGGTGGTTGGACCGCTTCCAATCTGACGGGATGTGACTAGTTACCTGGTCCATCCGGCTTGGAGAAAAAAACATAAAAAATAAACCACGAAAATTTGTTTTTTTTTTAAGCAAAGTGACTTAAACATACAGAAAACTCAATAAAGAAAGCTAAGAATGATGCCCTTCTAACATGAAAATATAGCTCTATTAATATATTTGTACATTTAGCGATTCAAATCTATAATTTAAATTGTTGTCATCTACGAATTATAACTTAGATGTTCATGATAAGTTATATTGAAGAGGGCTGTATGGGACCGTTTCGTCTTGGTATTACACACCATTAAGACAAACTCCTTTAATTTTGGCCTATGTAAAGGCGTAGCGACTGTATACAGATTTAGTAAATGCTTTTAGATATTATTTTAAGCCTTACTGATTCCTTGAAAAGATTGTAACAATTCAAGTTAATTTTAATAATTACATTATACTAGGGGCTCTGCCCCTGGACGCTCCGCGTCCCAACCCCGGCTCGGCCTTCGGCCTCAGATGGCTGCTTCGCTTCGCTCGCAGGTGGAAAATTCGATAAAGAATCTCGTTAATCTTTTGCTCGTTTGTACATAGGTGACCGAGCATAAATTAGCTGTTTTATTTGGCAGCTGACTCAAACTCATTAAACATTATCTCCATAAGATTAACATGGGAAATTTGAAGGATTGTATACCGGAGCTCCTTCTCGGGTGAACAGCGGCTGAACGGATGACAATATATAAGACTTGACATATCTGTGAATGATTATGTTCAGTTTTTGATCAAAATTAGCTGTTTTATATATAATAGGTTTGTAACAGCCAATGTTTGAATTGAATTAAAATATAGTTAGCATTTTTCGTTGATTTTTGTTTGTGTTTGTTTTTAGTTTGTCAATGTAACCTCAAAAAGGTAATACTACATTATTTGATACTGATTTGATCCAAATCAGTTGTTGATCAAAATCAGCTGTTTTAAGCTTTTCATACGAACAGCTGTTTTTGTGTCCCTGATAAAATCAATAGAAATCTTTCTTCCATAAGATTAACATTGAAACTTTGAGGGCCACTGGGGCGTAGCCCTAATGTCCTAGGACTTCGGTAAATGGCCTAAAACCTTTCCAGGGTTAACCTGTGTTACTATGCAAAATTTCAAAGCAATCGGATGGACGGTACACGAACGCAAAGTGGACAAAGAACCAAAAAAAAAACCCCATAAGGAATACACAGCAGAAATTTGCATTTGATTATAACGTTTGTAAGGCGAAAGATACATGATTTGTAATGCTTGATGGCAAATCTGGGCGTGCATACCTTTAATTTAAGACCTCAATTATGAAAATCGGTCGGGTAGAAGAGCCGAACGGACTCGGAAAAGAAAAACAGAATTTTTTTAATGTATAAGATTATTTCCTATACACAATCCTGGCATTTCATAGCCACAACAGTACAATCCCGTAATTCTTTCTATTGACGAGGGAGGATCCGTTATAAGGGGCCGTTAATGTTATGCGAGATTTGGCGCGATGTTTTGGCGGGCGAGTAGCACCGGTTAGGGGTCCGCAGTGATTGAGGGGGCACACGACATACCAGGTGCACCTCTGCTCCCCTACCAGGTGCCACCGGTACATCTGCAAGCACCCCTTTCCCTTTCATACGTGCATAATTGTATCTATTGATCGTAGAGTACAATGCATTATTTTCTTTGTTAGCAATCCTACGGCGTGCGGCGTGCGTCGGTCGTAATCGACATAGCTTGTTGGCATTCTTATCGCGTTCTTCGGAAGCTTTAAAGGTGGAAGATATGAAAGTGAAAGTATGTAATTAGAACAAGTACGGTCTTTAGAAAATATTATAAAGTATTTTCCATAACAATTTTTGAAACAGGCAATATTGTAACTTGCGTTCGTTATGGCGGTTCATTTTCATAGAAATGCGGATGAGACTTTTGTTGTGTACAAAATTTAAATGATTTTTTTCAACAAATTACAAATAGTTTTATGAGTTTAACAGTACATTTCCTTACAGGTTGTATCAGACCACCCTATCTGTAGTTAGTTTTTTTGATACCCTATCGGATGGTGTAACTGTCAAAACAATCGGACGAAGTATAATAATTAGGTTAAAGATAATAACGGCATATGTACATACAATATGGTTCTGTTTACTGTCTTGGTATAGAATGCCAGGTAGGACAAATCAACTACTACACATTAAACTTAATTGTTAACCTTCATCCGATTATTTTGACAGTTACACCTTTCGATAGGGAACCAAAAGGGCTACAAAAAGGTGTCTCGACATTATGTTGTTAAAATCTATAGTTTTTCAGTAATTTAGGTTTTAAATTTTCAAACAGCCGCCATTTTGAAACGCATGATTGAATATATTGCTTATTGTTTTCCTGAGATAGATCATTGTTAGGTTAAACTTCATGCCAAGTTTGAACTCAATCAGTCAAACATTTCTCTAGATATGAATTATTTTGTAAAAAAAAACAAAATGGCGTATATTTGGAAAATGAAGCGTTTTCAGGCCAATGTTTATATGAATTTTTTCTTATTTTTAGCTATAGAATGAGCTACCGAGACATTGTCGTACAGTTCTGGATCACCCTGTATATATACAATTTTTAATGACACTCCAAAACGTGTTCTGGGGACCATGATCGGTGCTCATTGACCAATCACCCCATATATTAAATGACTTAAAATATTTACTTTTTAGTTAATATGTGTACCAAATTAATCAAAGTTTGAAATAAACGTAAATACATCGCTCCTAGTATTTTACTAATGTACATTAATGCCAACACTGTTTCTTGTGTGAATGTGTAATTAAGTTTATAATCCATAGTCACATTATGATTTAACCGCTCACAGATTACCAACAAAACATAGTAAGAAGACGTCAAACGCTACAAGATTAACAAGTCCTATTCTATCCACTCTCCCTTCTTGTTTGCAAGAGGGTAAGAAGTTGTTTACATGTTCCATCAACCTGTGACGTCACGCAAGGTTCACGACCTCTTATTCTTGAGACATTGTCCCTTCTGTTTCCGACCTTCATCTTGGAGGGAGAATAGCAGCTGTCTTCTGGTAGCAGCACAGAGACTGGCCCTTTTCTTCAGTCCTAGACAAGATTCCTTACAAGTGACTATGTATACGTATAGCTTTCCGTGTGTTTCGCTTTAGTGTTTTGTATTGGTTGAATATAAATTAAAAAAGTGTTAGTACTTATTTAATTAATTAATTTATGTTGTACCGAGGAGTAATCAAATACTTAAACAATGTACAGTGAAACAGAACATTCAAAGTGTTCTTATTAGCAATAATAATCTAGTGTGATTTTAAACAATGATTATTATCGTGTGTTTACATAATTCTTGAACCGTTTAAAACGTATTTAAAATGATTATACAGTGTTTGTAAAAACAGTAAATGTTTAGCTGCTTTTATTTTTGTAACTAATTGTGTTTTAATTAAATTTGTTCTACAATTTTGCATAATTATATTAAAAATAATTATGTAATATACTAGTAAACACCCGTGAAAATCACATGCAGTTTAATTAGATACGCATCAGAAATACATCATTTATACAAAATACTATTTAAAAACAACACACTTTATCTAGGTCTACATAACTGTGCTGACGGGGATTTTTAACTCGGTAAATGTCTACAATTATAAGGATTATAAAACTGTAGGAATATTTGTTAAACATTTTCATTTATGTAAGTTATTATTTATTTAAAGAAAGATAAAAATATTATCTTTTAATTGCTTTTTATTTCATATTGATAGATCAAATGATTTAGAAGTTATTAATAGTATAGTGAAGAAATTAATAATCGAATATGTTAATATGTTGTACGAAGATGTACGAATGTTTCCAAAGTTAAACGAATATATATTTCTTCTTTAAATTTATATAAACGAATATTTTGATGATGGAAGGTTGTATTTATATGCAGTTTTCTATAACTCATATTTAAAAAAATCAACTTCATAAGAAATTATAATGATTGAAGTCGTAAATATAACCCCAAATTATAATCTACACTGCGTTTGTTTAAGTATTACATATGATGGGTGAAATCAGCTGTTATATTATATGTTACCCATGTACGTACGTACCCTCGCTTTTATAGAAGTTGATGTTTTGCACGTCCAAAATTAGAATTTTTGCGTTTTTTCAGATATAAAATATTATTTAGATCTCGAAAACGATAAATTTTAGAGAAAAACTGTAATATACATTTTTTTATGGCAAAAATACCTAAAAAGATTGAGAAAAAATCAAATTTTACAATTCGTTTAACAAAAGCAATTTTTTTACCGCATTTGCCTCCAGGCTATATTCGGATATGTTATAAGGGACGCTGTTTGATTGAAACTGCGCACAAAAGCCAATGATAACAAAATGTCTAACGATAGCGAAGGTCCTGTACTATTTATGGGTTTTTATATAGTTTTTAAAATTTGAATAAATCCCGTACCAAACCGTCAACATTTAACGAGAAACCTGGGTTAAAAGAAAAAAATTGTGTTTAAAAACCTTATAACTTTGATATTGAAGTACAATAAGTCGTTAAATTTCCAGAAAACAAAGAATCTTGTGAAGCTAAATTTTGTAGAGAATTTAATTCTGAAAACATTTATGTAGAAATAAAGTCGGAAAATGGATTTAAAAAGTTTTAATTATCTTTATTTATAAATTGAAGACAATTTTGTAAGGTTTCTCAAAATAAATTCTATAAAAAATGTTGTTGTGATTACTGCCAATTTAACGAAGTAGTTGTAATTTAAACGTAAAGGGTATGCCTTTCTATAATAACCGTATGTTTTGTAAGCCAGGTGTATCGTTAATTAAAAGAGATACAGTTCTGGTACTTATTTATTTAAGTTTTTAAATTATAGACCATATAAAAACACTAATTGTTCACATTAATGTTCCATCCTTTGGCGCAGAAATCACGTTCACTAATTCAAGAAGCTCTAACTCTCTCAAACAAAGCGTTTTCGAACCTTTTCAATCTTTTCCTTTATTTTGATTAGCGGAATAATATGCAAATAAAGTATGGCATATTCTTCTTGAAATACCCTACATATTGACACACACCTGTGATGATGGGTGAAAACTAACTTCATCTCTACTGGGTTTCTAATTAAATGGATTCAGACCTAAAACTAGTAAAAATCTGTAATAATGAAAATATCAATCTAATTTATTTTTACTCTCTGACCTTACATTATTAAATAAAAAGAAATAGGCAATTTGAATTTTGTTTACATCTATCTATACTAATGTTATAAAGAGGTAAAATTTGTTTGTTTGTTTGTATGTATAGGGTAATCTTTGGTACTACTGAACCGATTGAAAAATATTTTTACTAATAAAAAACAACACTATAACTGAGTAACATAGGCTAGAATTAATTTTGATTTAAGGGTTGAAACAACCCCTAAAACAATAAATATTAATTGTTATACTTTCCTTAAAGCTAGAGAGCTGAAATTTTGTACATTTATATTCTTACAATTAGAAAATTAAACTAGATTTGCACTTTGTTTCGTGCTGGTAATGGGTGAAAATTTGATAACAATCCCTAAAACAAAAACAAAATAAATTTTTATATTTTCGTTAAAGTTAGTGAGCTGAAAATTTTTACATTTATTTCATACAACATACATAAAAAAAGTATCATAGATTGACATTTTGCCGCGAGCTGATAAGGGGTAAAAATGTAGTAACAACCCCTATAGGCCCTAATAATGTTGAATGTTATATTTTCCTCAAAGCTAGAGAATAAACCCTTAATAAATTAAGGAATTTAAAATTAAGAAACCACTATGTTACATCCTAATTAAAAATAAATAAGACACATTAGAATTGAATAGAAGGGCTTATTTTTGTATAAAATAACATTTTTGCATTTGCTCCGACCCGAGTCACTGCGGAAGTTGGCGAGCAAAGCGACTGAAAAAACGGCTTGCGATGTTTTGCACGAACAAAGATAATCTTAAGACCAAAATAAGCTTAAAACCATAAACTTTCCTCCTATTGGTCAATAAAAAAGGATACATTTTTGATGTGTGGCGTTTTCCATGAACGCCAACGATATGGTAAAAAAAAACAAAATTTCAAACCAAAGAAAACCTGCAGAGTGTATTTTTGTGAAAAAAGTTTACAGTATATTTTATTCCCGCCATGTTTATTGTCGTCGGTCGGTCGAACAGAACTCTATGCGGTTATTTTCTCGTTATTATCTTCTGTACCCTTAGTATATATTTCAACACGATCTAAGACAGGTAGACCTTGTCAGTGCGATGTTTTATGAGTCACTCGGCGCCGTCAAACGTGGCGTCACCGTTCTACGTCTGAGGGAATTCCCTATTGGCGTGACACACTCGTTAGATTCCTCGACGCTTATCTGCAAGTTGTCTGCCATTAAAAAAGTAAAACTATTCATAATTGAAGACGTGATATCTTTGCAGCAATTTATGTAAAATGTACGTCTACGTAAGAGATAGTTTGGAAAGCAAATTTTACACTTCACTCAATTGAAGGGGGAATATGATTTTTATTCAGGAATTATTATTTTAATATGAATGAATGAATATAATATTTATTAATCACCAAGGCCGTAGCCAGGAAAACTTTTTTGGAGGGGGTTAGATCAGGACCGGGGATTTGAATTTAAACCCTTTTAACACGTTCACTGCTAAGGACGCACATGTGAGCTAGGCACTAAACACTATGAGAAGCGGCCGACGCACAGTGCATTGTGAGTCACGCCAACCCCATATTGGTGAGTATTTTTAATACACAATGTATTGCGTGCTTCACACGCCAACCCCCGTATAGTAAGTATTTTCAATACAAACAGAATTGCGTGCTTCGCACGCCAACCCCCGTATTGGGAGAATTTTCAGTACACAGAGCATTGCGTGCTTCGCACGCCAACCCCCGTATTGGGAGAATTTTCAGTACACACTACATTGCGTGTTTGTTAAAGTAAAGTATTTTTGTTGAACCTTTATAGTTTTCTTATTTAATAGATCAGATCAAGCTCACAAGAGTGTAAGGCTGTAACCTACTGCATCCATGTGTATTGTACGTTGTAGTTTAATCAAGTAAATCTAAATACCAGTATGCATGCAAAGCACAATGATGTAAAATATGATGCTGGATCTTCTGTTGTGTTGTCTATTTTATAATTTAATTTGCACTTTTTAACCTCGTATTAATTTGTACTACTAAATTTCGGGGGGGGGGTTGACCCCCTAACCCCCCTCCCCCGGCTACGGCCTTGTTAATCACACACATAAACATTATACAAAGAAACAGTAAAAGTCACATTTGTATTCATAGCTAAAAAAATTAATCATTTTTACTATATTCAAATAATAATTCGACCACGCAGCTGAATCCAAAAACGCAAAATCAAGGCGCAAACTCGCAAAGCGAAACGAAGCAGCAAGTGAGCCGGGGCTGGAGGCTAATTTCCCAAATGGTTAAACTTTAAAACGTATAAACTTAATTTTGGAAATTCGTTCAACTCACGTCAGCGGTTAATCTGCGTGGTCGACTTATTTCTTTTTTATGGTTACCTAGTCGTGACAATTTTGATTGATTGATTTGGGTACGTAGTCAAATTCTTTGATTATTCAAATTATTGGAATTCATTGATGCCAAACTGGATAGAAACAATCTAATCAAAGTAATACCACATTTTTTGTTTTATTTTATAACTGATCACCAAAATTGCTTGTCAAAGTAAGGGACACCGCCCAATTAAATAAATTGAGTTTTATATTCTCAAATCTTGACAATCTGCGTGAGTAAAGATGTCCACTTTTAATTGAAAATGGTAGGTAAAATAAAATTGCAACAACTTATTTACATATTTTCAGTATTTTATATAGTTTGACAGAGTTTCGTCATGGAACTAATTCTGAAAACGCCTTTTAAGTGTAAAGGGCGACGGGATGAACAGAATTAAATTTTTTTACCACAGAAATTAAAGGTTCTTAGATGTCTTTAATCTGAGTTATTACATGCCATATGGACCATAAAAAATTTGATGCATTGGTGAGCTAGGAGCAGTTTCAAGATTTTGTAAAGAGGTCTTCTAAAGTTTACCACAAACTTAAACGCGTGTCCCAAGATTAGATTTTACAAATCTATTTCCGTATTTGAAATAACTAGTAAATTTTAAAAAATAAACGGTACCAGGAACTGGCACATACTTTCTCACAAACATATTTAAACAGATTCACAGTGACTTCATAATTGTAGGAGGGGTAGGAGAGGTGATATTAAAGTAGGTGCTTAACTAATAAATATTATTATTATTATCTAGAGAGAAAACTATTCGATCGATTTCGAACAAATTTCCACCAAACACGTCTAATAGGCTTTTATAGATGCACGAAAAAAGGTTTTGAAAAACAACCCCCTGTTCGGTCAAAACCCCCAAAAATCAGTTATTATTATTAGCTAAACGAGAGTTTTTAGAAAGATGCGCTTTTTCGCATACGGTAGGGTAGATTAAGCCAAATTTTATTAAAATCTTTAGAGCCGTTTTTTTGAGGAGGTTATTTTTCAAAAATTTTCAAAAACATTTTTCGTGCATCTATACAGGCCTAATTGACATGTTTAGTGCAAATTTGTTCGAAATCAATAAAATAGTTTTCTCTCTAGCTTTGTGTACATACAGACAGACATTTTGTAAAAACCACTTTTTTGACTCAGGGGGTCCCAAAACGTATATTTTCACAAAAATCTCACGTCGATTTTTTTTCGATCACTATACTATAAAATAGTGAAAAAGTAAAATTACCTTGTACACTTTTTAAATTTCTTACGTATGGGTGCCCTTCGTTTTATCTCAGGTTCTGGAATTGGGATTATTTAAAACTCAAGTACCAGTAAAATTTCATCACAAAAGGTTGAACTTGAATTAAATATGAGGCTGTGACGCACATCAATAAGCCTAAACGTTATTCTTATGTAGGCAAAACCTTGGACTTGATTTTATAAAGGTATGGATGTAAGCAGTACACTAGCATGCAATCACCATTATTCTAGAGCCAACCTTGCATGCGCTACACAAGGAGATAAACATACACTGATATTTTGATCAAGTTTATTTCTGCCTCCTTTGAAAGTTATTTTAATAGCTCAGTACTCATAATAAGCTTTTGTATAAAAGAAGCTGTTTCACTTGTAAACAAATGGAAATATCATATACTTATTTCTTTAAGGGTTTTTTCTGTTACGTCCCTTTTTCGCCGGTCCAACTTAACCGATTTTTACGATTGAGGTGTCATTATAAATCTTATGATCTAGCGCAAATGCGAATGGTAATTAAAAAAATCATTTCGTTTAGGGCTCCACCCCCAAGCCTTTGATTTATTTCTAGAGAGCGCTTTCAAAGGTCCAGTGCTTACCAACTTGCATTATTACGGTTTTTAACGTGATGTAATTTAACAGCTGATATTTTTTTGAATTGTAGGTGAGTTTCTAACAAACAGAAAAAAATATTAAAATGCGCAATTTGCGCGCAGGCCCCCTAGTAAAACATATTAGTAAACCCCAGTGAAAAATCACATGCAGATTAATTAGATACACATCAGAAGTACATAATAGAAAAAAATTTTTTTAAACAACAGAGTTAATCTAGTCGTATTAGCTGACGGGGATTTTTAACTCGGTAATTGTTTACAATTATAAGGATTATAAAACTGCAGACTTATAACATAAGAAGACTTATATTGATTTAAGTTGTAAACATAACCCCAAAGTTATAATCTAATCTGTACTAGGTTTTGTTTTAGCAGATGATGGGTGTAATCAGCTTTTATATTATACAAGAAATTATAATGATTGAAGTTGTAACATAACCTCAAAGTATAACATATGTTGGGTTTGTTTAAGGTGAGTATTGTCTTGTTTTCATTAAGGTTTGGTGATATTACCTGAGAACCATCACACATAGAACAACGATTTTCGTGTTGATCATTATTTGTGTAAGCCACGAATTTTCGTAAGCTTTGTCAAATATTTCATGGTAAAAAAATTGTAAACTTATATTTTGTATAAAGAATCGTTTTGGTCGAAAATCCAAAACGTAAGTTTTTTTATTGGTTCCTGTATACTTACAACTATGAACAAAGATGAGCAGTTTTGAGCTACATATTGACACAAAGATCATAAAAATCGGACATTCACTTTTTCTTATACAGAGTGTTCATACAGTCCCTTTAACCCCCCCTCCCCGTTATTTTTATTACTGAAAATAAGTTAACAAAACTTTTTATACATCTTATGTTGCATAACAGGACAAATTTTAGGACATATCTGACCCTCTATGATTTTGGGGAGTAAGGGGGGGTAAACAATTTACAATATAAACACAATTGAAAAGTTTATTAAAAGAGAAACACAATGGCGCAAACTAGAGATTAATATCTTATTTCGTTTCAAAGTAATGGGCAATCAAAGTTCTGGGAAATAACATACAATCTACTTATTCCTAATATTAACAATACATAACCTACCTTTAAATTTTAAATTTTAACTCCCTTACCCTCTCAAATTCCCCAAAATCATAAAGGTCCAGATATGTTCAAAAAATTTGTCTAACACAAGATAGACAAAGTTTTGTTAACTTATTTTCAATACCAAAAATAATAAAGGGGGTTAAAGGGACTTTATCAACACTCTGTGTATATCAATATTATCTATACTTATGAAAGCCAAATACCATTGACTCATTGACTCACGGACTCATCACAGTTTCTCCAAAACTACGAGGCCTACAAACATGAAATTTGGCACTAATACTCTTTATAGGCTCTAGACGCGCACTAAGAAAGGGTTTCCGAGTTGGGGGGTCAAAGTTACTAAATCACGATTTATCAAAACCTACCGAACGTATTGGAATGAAATTTGGTATGTAGTTTCCTCTAGGGCCATAGATGTTCGATAAGATAGGGTTTCAAAACATTGGAAATTTTGGGGGGGGGGGGGGGGGGGTCAAAGTTACAAAATCACGATTTCACTAAAATCATTGAACGGATTGGAATGCAATTTGGTATGTAGTTTCCTCTAGGGCAATAGATGCTCGCTAAGAAAGGGTTTCCGAAAATTCGAAATTTTAGGGGGGTTTTGGGGGGTCAAAGTTACTAAATCACGATTTATCAAAACCTACTGAACGGATTGGAATGAAATTTGGTATGTAGTTTCCTCTAGGACCATAGATGCTTACTAAGAAAGGGTTTGAAAACATTCGAAATTTTAAGTGAGGTTTGGGGAGATCAAAGTTATTAAATCACGATTTCTTCAAAACTACCAAACGGATTGGAATTAAATTTGGTATGTAACTTCCCCTAGGGCCATAGGTACTCGCTATGAAAGTTTAAAAAAAAATCAAAATTTTAGAGGAGATTTGGGGGGGGGTCAAAGTTACTAAAAATCCCCATAAGTGATACATATTGTAATATATTTATAGATATAATATATTTTTTTTAATATACATTTAACTTTGATTTGTCTATCCGTGCAAAGCCGGGTCGGGCCAGCTAGTTTTATATATATTTATATATGTTTGTAAAAAATATGAACTCAAATAACTTATTTCTTTGTCTAAAGATAGACCGTAAAAAGGAAATTAGGTGGATATCTTCATTATGACAGAGTTTCACTATTAAAATTAAACATTTTGAAAAAAAGAACCAACTTGCCTATTTTCGTTTCAAGATTGCCTCTCTAAACGTGCCAAATTTTGTCTTTTCTGTTGTTATTTACTATTGTTAAACGGTTTTATATTCAAAATTTCACCATACATTGAATTATACGATGATTCAGAACTATACGTCAATGTCTACGTAGCTCATTCTATAGCTAAAAATAAGAAAAAAAGTTCATATAAACATAGGCCCGAAAACGCTTCGTTTTCAGATATCCACCATTTTGGTTTTTTTACAAATTAATTCATATCTAGATAAATGTTAGATTGACTAAGTTCAAACTTGGTATGAAGTTTATCCTAACAATTATCTATATCAAGAAAAATAAACAATTATATTCAATCATGCGTTTCAAAATGACGACTGTGTCAAAATGTTAAACCTAAATTACTTAAAAACCGTACATTTTAACAAAGAAGTCGACACCTTTTTTATATCCTTTTTGATTGCCTATCGGATGGTGTAACTGTCAAAACAATCGGATGAAAGATAATAAAAGTATAAAGTATAATATATATATATTTATTTATTTGCCAGAATCTTTTTTTACAAACAAAATTTACAAACCCTGTACAATCACAGGGAGTCAGGGGGTCCCAAAACGGATATTTCCACAAAAACCTCAACATCGTTTTTTTTGCGATCATTATACTTTCTCTATACTGTAGTATAGTGAAAAAGTACAAGGTGTTTTGAAATTTTGGTATCATTCTTAGTAATTTAAGTTTGAAATTTTCAAACAGCCACCATTTTGAAAAGTATGATTAGATTTAATCGCTTATTTGTCTTGAGATAGATTATTGTTAGGTTAAACTTCATGCCAAGTTTGAACTCAATCAGTCAAACATTTCCCTAGTTATGAATTATTTTGTAAAAAAAACAAAATGGCGTATATTTGGGAAACGAAACCTTTCGGGCCTATATTTATATGAACATTTTTCTTATTTTTAACTACAGAACGAGCTACAGACATTGCCGTATGGATCTGAATCACACAGCATATATATGACGTACCCTTACAAACAATGTCCAACTTGGACACTTTTCCACATGAAGACTATGCAATCAAAAAGCCCATATATTTCAATGGCAAGAACAGGTCGTCAGTGTGGAATAAATATTAAATTGAAGGATTTTTTTGTATTCAAACTTTGATTATATCTCCAACCGTTTCAAAGTGGCGATAAAAAATGTTCACGTTTTTCAGTTGAAACCTAGTTGGCTAGGGTGGTAAATTTCACTTTGTATGGTAACGAATAATAATAGGCATTCATAACAGCTGATTAGCTTTAAACAATTCAACACTAAACACAGCTTAGAGTCCTTACATGTATTGTATTTGCGGGTAGATAAACAATCGCAATTACTTGGTGGAAGCGTGGACTGGAATACAAATACCAAGGTAATATTTCCAAAATAACAATATCCCTCACTCAATACTTCAATAGGCTACCAGGTGGTGCGAGAATGCCAGCGATGCTTTGATATCGAGGGTCTTGAAGCCCTCCCTACCTGGTCTACGATGAGTCACCTCTGACGTCATCAACAGGTCACGTGTCGATAGGGGAAGTTTAATTACACAGTTTACTACGGTCTCGTTGAACTGAAAGATTGTAAATAGAAGGTATTCTAACCTCTATGGTGAAGAAAAGTTTCGGCTCAGTTACAGACATTGCAACAGCATTAGATACGGCCAGAACGGATTGTTTAAGAGATTCGGATCACTTCGGTCAATTTTCTTTGTTTAAGTGTACGTTAATTCCATTTTCCAGTTTAAAATTTAAGTGTAATACGTAAAATATATTTTTTTGGATCGAAGTTCCTTACGCAGGTTGCGGTAGGTTGGTAGGAGTTAACAAATATAAAATGTAATGCGTAACGAAAAAAGTGTTATTAATTTGTTGCTATGGCAATTGCAAATATAAAATAGGCGTAACGAAAAAAGCGTTACCAAAATTGGTTGCTATGGCAATGAATGTAAATACATTCAAGAAACATGTGCTTTGGTTCGTCAATTTAAATTAACAGACGAACGGTTCCGTCTGGCGTAGTTCAGATATTATCGACAAGCGCTGGAATTTTAGGTTAGGAATAGAAAGTAATTTTAAGTCTAGGCCTAACCTAAAATTATTGTATGTACTTACTAAGTAAGCCCCCGTGAAAAATCACAGGCTGATTAATTCGATAAACATCAGAAATACATCATTTAAAAACAAACTATTAAAAAACAACATTAAGGAATACTTATCTAGGCCTACATAACTATGCTGACGGAGATTTTTAACTCGGTAAATGTGTGGAATAATAAGGATTATAAAACTGTAGGCCTATTTGTGAAACATTTTTATTTAAATAGTCTACGTTATTACATATTTAAAGAAAGATAACAATACTATCTTTTAATTGTTTTTTTTTTTTTTCATATTGCTAGATCAAATTATTTAGAAGTTATTAATATTATAGTAAATAAATTAATAATTATTGAATATGTTTAGCCTAAATGTTATACGAAGATGTACGAATGTTTCCGAAGTTAAAGGAATCTCTTCTTTAAATTTGTATAAACAAATATATTGATGATAAAAGGTTGTATAATATACAGTTTATAACCTCAAAACAAATATTATAAAGTATATTTATAGCATTCATTAGTTCTATGACTCATATTTAAAAAAAACAACTTCAATTATAATGATTGAAGTTGTAAACATAACCCCAAACTATGTTTAAGTATTACAGATGATGGGTGAAATCAGCTGTTATATTGTATATTACTCACGTACGTACACTCACTTTTATAGGAGTTGGTGTTGCCGTTAAGACAAGTAAAATGAATTAAACATACAAATAATAATGTTAAGTTAGGCCTAGACGGATGAACCAACATTTCATGTTTGTTGAATGTATTTACAATGAACGGACATTTATCTGTGTTTACCATCTTAGCTTTGATGTTATAATTAATTCTACACATTTATTATAATAACGTTAAACGTATGTAAACAGTAAATATTTGTATAATAACAATCTAATAACAAACGGCAGTTGAAAGATTAAAATTATTTGTGTATGTTGCCGTTAAGGCTGGTAAAAGAATTGAAGAAAAGGCGTGATGAACTTCGTTCCTGACGGGGGTCCCACGAGCGGGGTTTGTATTTAAGGTTTTTGAATTACCTCCCATGTTTAGATGTTGCTAAAGCATTCGACAAGGTCTGGCACAAGAGATTAATTTTTAAACTGTTTGTCAACCTAGGGCCTAGCAAGGGTAACATTCTACTAAAATTATGTTTAAATGAATTTAGCACTTTTCTTAATAGTATATGTTTAGATGTTGCTAAAGCATTCGACAAGGTCTGGCATAAAGAATTCATTTTTAAACTGCAGCGTTATCTTCCAGAGTTGATTTGTCAGATTCTGGAATCTTACCTATCAGAAAGATGTTTCAGAGAAGCACAAAGGAGAATACTCTGAAATGAAGAGTATTTCAGCTGGGGTAACACAAGGAAGTGTCCTTGGACCTTTGCTCTATCTCTTGTACACCAGCGATATTTCTCAAGAAAATGATACAATTACTGCGACTTTTCCTGATGACACAGCAGTCTTGTCGACCTGTAACAATGTGGAAGAGACAACACAAAAATTGCAAAGAGCGATTGATAGAGCTAGCATCTGGATAAAGAAGTGGAGGTTAAAATTAAATTAATTTAAGTCAACCTATGTTAATTTCACAACTAGAAAAATAAACCCAATTCCTATTAAAATAAATTCCCGTTTAATAATTCCGGCTAACACTGCTAAATACTTGTGTTTGCCACTCGAAACCAAGCTACACTGGAAAGAGTGTGGTAAAAAGAAGAGGGTAGAATTGAATATGCAATTTAGGAAGATGTACTCGGGAGAAAGTCACAATTAGATCTACGCAACAAACTGCTTCTCTATAGGCAAATATTGAAACCAGTGTGGACCTATGGATTACAGTTGTTGGGTTGCACAAAGAAGACATTATGTAAACATTATACAAACATTTCAGAATAAGGCTTTGCTGAGCATTGTTAATGCACCATGGTTCATCCGCAATGACAGTCTTCATCGTGATCTCAAGATGACCACCGTCGCAGGAGAAATCAAAATATATGCAGAGAAGCAGAAACACAGGCTTCAACAACATGACAATTCTGAAATTAATTGTTTACTTAACTGCTCTGGTAAGATAAGCCGGCTGAAGAGAACGAAGCTTTTTGAACTTTGATAAGCGAAAGTAATTAATTACACACTAACACTTATGTGTATACTTATGAGGAGTGCATTAGTGGGTATTATTCCAGAACACAGTGATTTTACTTTCTCACTATACTATAGTATAGAGAAAGTATAGTGATCGCAAAAAAATCGATGTTGAGATTTTTCAAAACCTTTTTTCGTGCATCTATACAGGCCTAATTGACGTGTTTGACGCAAATTTGTTCGAAGTCGATCTAATAGTTTTCTTTCTAGATAATAATAATAATTTGTATTAGTTAATCTTCTACTTTAATAAAAAATCACCTCTCCTACCCCACCCTACAAGTCACAGTGAACCCTGTAATAATTTAAATATGTTTGTGAGAAAGTATGTGCCAGTTACTGGTACCGTTTATTTAATTTCTGTTGTATCAAAGCAGTGTATCAAGGAGGTAAATTGATTGCAAGTAAGTAAATTCGAAAATACACATCTGTGGTGGAGGTTCACCTTCCCGTGATTTCAAAACAAACTATGCTAGTGCCTAGTTGTACAGTTTGAACGCAGTTATTGAAAGATCGCACGTCCAACTAACTCTCATGCATTCCACATATTAAATGCAGTTGATAAAATTTGCGGGAGAATGACGTTAACTAACTAGAATGTGATGTCGGACAAAGGATAAGCAGTTAGCGCACCACGCTTGAATAGCTTTAACGGCGAGAGATGAGAGGGTGGGACGAGTGCGATCGCTATATCGTGTTGGATTAAGTGATTGGTTAATGAATTGTTAAGGTCAGGAAATTTCAGAAGATTCTTTGTCCGCTTTATTAATCATAATAAATAATTAAAATGTTTTAATGCTCGCGTAATAATAAATAATTCAGCTGAACCGCTGACGTGAGTTTAGCGAACTTCACAAAAATTTAGTTTATATGTTTTAGGGTTTCAACCAACAATTTGAGATATTGGACTACTCACGAAGGGGCTGAATAGCTGCCTGCGTGTACGAAATGTATTAGTAGAATTTGTTTGCACCTCATCCTCCAGCACCGGTTCACGCGTCGCTTCGTTCCGCTCACATTCCAGCCGTCGGCCTCTGATCAGAAGAGGATTTTAACCGGGTACTATTATGGTATTTTACGTTTTGATCAGTTTTGGGAGAACCAAACGAGCTATAAGGTCTTGTAAAAAAATAAAAACGTGCAGAATAATTACATATATTTATTTTATTACATAAACTCAAAAAAGTTTCCGCCTAGTACGAAAAATCTCGAGAAATTGTTACTTCCGTCCAAAAAAACCGGGTATTGGATTTCTTGTCCAACCAACTCGTACGAGCGACTTTGAGAACCAAAGCGTATACCGAATTTTGACCAAATAGGACACAGAGTGCGAACGCTTATGTATATATATACAACTTTTAATGACCTAAAAACGTGTTCTGGGGACCTTGATCTGTGCTCATTAACCACTCCCGACTTTAGGTCTCACCATAAGAGTTATTGCAATAGATCATCTAACCTATGGAAATTCGATAAAAAATAAACACTTTCTTGTTTAAATAACATCTTGTATAAAACCAAATTATTTTTTCCACATGTAATAACAAAATCGTACTTTATATAATTATTTAAAATAAACCAGAAATTTGATAAATAAACAAGAACGACCAAGCAAGTACCATAAACATTGTCATTTTTATTCACATAAGCTACTAAAAATATATAAACTTGAATGCGGTAACTAAAATAGTTTAAAATGTATTTGAAAACTTTCAGATCATTCGTGGAAATAAAACAAATTGGAAGGAAAACAATTACTTTTAAAGTGTTGTATTGTTTATTGGTTTTCTTTTCCCTTTAAACGTTTAATCTTGCTTAAGGTAGTTGTAGAAAATATATAACAGGCTTTACAAAATAATCATTACCTTCTATTTAAATTTTCAAACTTGTTACAGTCTATAATCATTTTTTTAAACTGCCCCAATATAAGGATAAACGATAATAACAGCATATTATGTACATACAATATTGTTGTGTTCACTGTGTTGGTATAGGATTCCGGATTGAACAAACCAATTATTACACATAACTTTGCTATTATCCTTCATCCGATTGTTTTGACACCATCCGATAGAGAATCAAAAGGGCTACAAAAAAGTATCTTGAAATTTTTTTTGGAGTAATTTAGGTTTGAAATGTTTCAAACAGCCGTCATTTTGAAACGCAGTATTGAATATAATTGCCTATTTGTCTTGAGATAGATCATTGTCAGGTTAAACTTCATGCCAAGTTTGAACTCAATCAGTCAATCAGTCAAACATTTCTCTAGATATGAATTATTTTGTAAAAAAAATGGTGGATATTAGGAAAACGAAGAGTTTTCGGGCCTATGTTTATATGAACTTTTTTTCTTATTTTTAGCTACAGAATGAGCTACCGACAAACTGTCGTACAGTTCAGAATCACCCTGTATATAAAGTATTAAATCTATATATATAAGCCAAATCCACTGACTCACTGATCACGATTTCTCAAAAACTACTGAACGGATTGGAATGAAATTTGGTATGTAGCTTCCTCTAGGACCATAGGTGCTCACTAAGAAAGGTTTTAAAAAAATTCGAAATTTTAGGGGGGGTTTGGGAGGTCAAAGTTACTAAAAAAAACACCAAACGGATTGGAATGAAATTTAGTACGTAACTTCCTCTAGGTGCTCGGTAAAAAAGGTTTTCAAAAAATTTGAAATTTTAGGGGAGGTTTGGGGGGGTCAAAGTTATTAAAAAAAAACACCGAACAGATTGGAATGAAATTCGGTGTGTAGCTTCCTCTAGGACCCTAGGTACTCGGTAAGAAAGGTTTTCAAAAAATTCGAAATTTTAGGGGGGTTTGGGAGGTCAAAGTTACTAAAAAAAACACCAAACGGATTGTAATGAAATTTAGTATGTAGCTAGGGCCCTAGGTGCTGGCTCAGAAAGGTTTTCAAAAAATTCTAAATTTTAGGGGAGGTGTGGGAGGGGTCAAAGTTACTAAAAAATCCCATAAGAAATGCATAGTGTAATTGATATAATATATTTTTTGTTAATGTACATTTAACTTTGATTTGTCTATCCGTGCAAAGCCGGATCGGGCCAGCTAGTTACTTATATACAAAAATCTAATTACATTTTTTTCAAGTAAGCGTACAATTGTAATTACGATATTAAATGACATGTTGATCCTAACGTGGCATGTAACACAGAATAACGTATAAGAACGACTAGAAGGAGGTATTCAAATCTCGGCGCTCGGATTGCACCGGATTAATTTTATCCAACGCCAATTAACGTTTACTGGGAAGAAGATTGGCTGCGATCGTGGAGGGAAGCTGACGGCGGGGAGTACATAATTAGCACGTTCTGAGGACAGATGTCAGTCTATAATAGGTCATAATAACGTGCTAAGCCACATCAAAGAATATATAAATGCAGAGAGTCATTGAAATAAGGGCTGTTAAATAAGTGTGGTAGCGACATTATCGATAGGAAAGTTTAATTTCACAACCTCGCTGATATTATCTGTTTCCATTCCCGTACTGGGGGAGATCCTTGGGGTACGCCAACCCCTTGGTAGCCGTTATGCAAAGGTGTAGGATTAATTATAAAATATAAGACACGATGGCAAACAATTCTAGGACGATAACTGATTCGATCACGCAACTCAACCGATGACGTGAGTTGAGCGAATTTCCAAAATTATGTTTGTACGCTTTTATGTTTCAAACAAATATTTTTGTTAAATCGGTGTAAAATGTTGGCCTATAATACTATAAAATTGTTATTGAATTTTATTGGCTACAAACTGGTATCATTATAATTAATCATATCTAGTATTGTTTATCTATCCCGCCTTTCTGTCTGTGTGAATTTCGGGGTTTAACAGTACCTTGGCCTACTAAACTATTCTGGAACAACTAAACCGCTTTTTCGGTACCTCACTTTAATACTGATAACAGCTTGTTTCAGTCAGCAGGTAATTTCTGTTAAAGGTCCGCTCCAGTAAACGAGAAAGCAACCGGAAACGCAACCGCTTCTCACTGTATCCCTATCTAAACAGTGCAATTTCTTGCAGCTGGACGCTTTGACATTGTCTCATTTCACACCATTTTATAAGTCTATCTTTTGTAATTGAGTGTTGAAAAAAAACTGAATATTCTTTATAAAATTTCGGATCCAGCTTGGAAATTATTTTTCATTATTAATTTTTTATTGTGTTAGGAAAAAAATTCAAACTTTGTACTTACAAAATGTCAATTACATTACAAATCAAAAGCATTTAAAAAAATGTAAATTGCAAGACGGATGCGTATTGTGACTGTGCTTAAAGTGAGACCTTGCAAACAATTTTATGATAAGAAGTAAACGAAATAAATGCTTTTGAAATTTAACATTGCTCTTATGGGATAAAAATCCAAGATGACCGCCGCCACCACAGCAGACCCTTAATGTATTTGTTCATGTGGGCTACACTGAGTTATTGAATATCGAACGATTTTGTCCTGAGTTACATTCTTTTTTAGCGAATCTCCATAGGAAAAATGAACCATAAGGGCCCTTATGGTAAGACCTAAAGTGGGGGAGCATCGATCATGGTCCCCAGAACACGTTTTGGTGTGTCATATGTGTTCGCACTCTAGCGGACGCATTTTAAGTCCGATTTGGTTCAAATTTAGTACACATGTTGGTTGTCTACGTCGCTCGGACGAGTTCGTTAGCCAAATAAATCCAACAATCGGAAGCACGTTTTTTTTGACGGAAAGTAACTATTTTTTGAGATTTTTCCTACGAGAATGAATTTGTTTTTGAGTTTTTCTACAAATAAAAATGTAGGATGTTATTCTGCACATTTTGTTTTTTTACACGACCTTAGCTAGTTTGGTTCCCCCAAAATCGAGCAAAACTTAAAATACCATAGGAGTACCAGGTTCAAAGCTATGAATTCTACCGTGGGGTTAGCGTGCGAAGCACGCAATGCTTTGTGTGTTGAAGATACTCCCAAAACGAGGGTTGGCGTGCGAAGCACGCAATGCATTGTGTATTGAAGATACTCCCATTATGCGGAATGGCGTGCGAACCATTTTGCACCTATTCAGCACCGTCGTAAATAGACCTATTTCCCAAATTGTTGGTTGAAACCCTAAAACATAGGACTATAAACTTAATTTTTGAAATTTGCTCAACTCACGTCAGCGGTTCAGCTGCGTGTTCGAATTATTCCCAGTTAATATGAGGTGATCTTAAAGGGATCAGCCGGTCAAATGTATGTACTACTATAATCAACACTGTAGCGGAATATTTGTGCCATCGTCTGAGACATTATGTAACCCTCCATCAAACACAATATTAAATTTTGAAATAAAAAGAGAAATTTTATCAAAAAGCCAGTTTTTCGGGCGTTGATGGAACACGTATTCCAAGCCCAGGAGGTGATAACGCCGAACTATTTACTAATAGAGAAGGTCGGATGTCTATAAACGTGCAAATAATAGCAGGACTAAACGAAGAAATGTTAGATATTGTTTGCAGATATCTCGGCTCTAATCATGATGCCCGAATGTTTGTGAATTCTTCAGCTAAACAGAAATTTTCAGAAAAACAGCTAGATAGTTTATTGTTAGGAGATTCTGGGTACGTCCAATCAACCTGCTTATTTAAACCGGTTCCAAATTCCTAATAAATGCCAGAAAATAATTACAATAGAGCCCACGTACTGTCAAAGATTGTGGTGGAAAGAACCATTGGGATGTGGAAATAGTATTTTGTGTATCTAGGGTGCAAAGTTGAGTTTGTCGCACTAGATAAACATTAAAGTGTAAAGATAAATTTTATTGAGGGTGTCAAAGTAAACTTTGCACCCGTAATACACACAACGTTTTTTCTACAGCTACATTTTAAATTAGTTTTAGTTTTTAAAAAGATTTGTTTTACAGAGGTTAGTCCCAAACAATAAAAATTTTCGGAACATCCTACATCAGCTGTTTACTTTGCGCCCTAAGGTGAAAAGTAAACAGCTGGCGTGCGTAAAGTTTTACTCCGTGCGGTAAAGTAAAACAAAGGTGTATAAATTACTTGACGCTGAACACGTGTAGTTTAGTTTGTGCATTGCTGTGAGTGTGCAAAAACGCACAAAAGTAGCTGTAGAAAAAGAAAATTTCCATGCTTAACAAGAAAGCTGAAGAATAATTTTAAAAAAACAGCATTCGAATTATTGCAGCTTCTTCAATACTGTATAACATCTCCCGAGAAGACGGGATAGGAGATGAAGAAAATATACCATTTTGAAAATGAAGGGATACAAAATGCATAAGCAGGGACGAATGGTATAATGAATTTATTCAAAGCCATTTTAATTAAATTTTGAACTATTTAATTTCAAATAATAAAATTGTTTGATTAATTCTCATAATTTTTTGATAATAATGACAACCTTATTTGCCATTTAAAACAAACAGCACTAAAATCGGTCTTGTAGATCTTCAGAAGTAGCTATCAATAGGATAACAAACGTTTAAGGGTGTACTGAA
Source organism: Philaenus spumarius (assembly GCA_018207615.1). Lineage (NCBI taxonomy): Eukaryota > Metazoa > Arthropoda > Insecta > Hemiptera > Aphrophoridae > Philaenus > Philaenus spumarius. The sequence goes on from JAGFPH010000960.1 coordinate 236,407, forward strand.
TTATTATATAAAGTAAGATATGATTTTAAATTATATTATGAAATCTAGCTTAAATATAGTAAGAATAATTGTAGGATTAACCATAACCTCAAAGCTATGCTTCAGAAATGAGTTAGGCCTATATTACAAAATTGAATATTTTACTAATAATTTCGGCCAAGTTTACTTTTTTCTGACAAATTAAATTAACAATAATTGTGGGACTAACCACAACCTCAAAGCTATGTTTCAGAAATGAGCCAGGCCTTTATTACAAAATTTATTATTTCACTGCCAATTTCGGTCAAGTTTTACTTTTTTCTGACAAATTAAATTGCGAAATCAGGCCTAAATAAATTAACATTAATTATGGGATTAACCATAACCTCAAAGCAATGTTTCAGAAATGAACTAGGACTAATTTCCTATATTACAAAATTCACATAAGGAGGATTCATGCATTTGTGCTAAATGCTTAATGTGTTTATCATGCTAAGCAGCTCTTTGAATTTTGAGTGGAGGACCCCTTGTGCTAATGTGCTAAGTGTTATTATTTTGGCTAAAGTAAGATTCAAGATGAAAACCTCAGATTACCTTCCCCAATAGTTTTCTGTACAAAGAACAGTG
>JAGFPH010000960.1:247935-259979 GCA_018207615.1 Philaenus spumarius
CAAAATAACGTTTAAAATTTTGAATGACAAATATCTAAAAACCACTAACTTTACAACAAAAATTACAGGTTATTAATGACAAACACAACTGTTTTTCATTTTGTCCATAGCTTAAAGAAAACCGAGATATTGGCAGTAAACGAAACAAATTTGCCTTTCATCTTCATGTTTGTGTCAGATCTACACCCCTTTGTATCATTCATTTTTCGTTTTTTTCCCAAGATTGACGTCTTCTGAATGAAGAGAAAAGAAGAATATCCAGAGCTGGCAAAATGAGATTTAGATGATTTAGATAAGTTTACAAATGTGTAAGTACTTCTTAAGCGTCCTGTATTAACGCATTTACCAATTTAAACACCACAAAATTTATCATTACCCATTAATAAATACTCAGATCTTGCTAATAGCTAGCTGCAAGACTAAAGCATCTGTAAAGGTTCGGAACATTATGTAAGCCTCTTATCTACGACAAAATGTACATTAAAATCGCATTAAATATGCAAAACCTCTGCGCTGGTTCACTCTTTGTAATATGCATATAGATTGTTTAACGTGAATGACAGCCCAGGTTTCGTGATTGTAAAATAAACTTTCAATAAAGAAGTACAACCCGGGCGTCTTTCTACCTAACCAGGACAGATAATATACCTACACAGTAAATAGATCTACAGTAGGGCCTTGTTAAACGGTTTTAGCGAATTTCCATAGGAAAAAATGAGCTATTGCAGTGGCCCTTATGGTAAGACCCAAGGTCGGGAGTAGCAAATGAGCACCGATCATGGTCTCCAGAACACGTTTTGGGGTGTCATTAAAATTCATATATATATGTATATATGTGTTCGCACTCTAACGGCCGCATTTTAAGTCCGATTTGGTCCAAATTTGGTACACACGTTGGTTGTCTACGTCGCTCGGACGAGTTCGTTAGCCAAAAAAAAACCAACAAACGGAAGCACGTTTTTTGACCGGAAGTAACTATTTTTGGAGATTTTTCCTTCAAGAATGAATTTGTTTTGGAGGTTTTTCTACAAATATAAATGTAGGATGTTATTTTGCACATTTTATTTTTTTACGCGACCTTAAAGTTCTCTTGGTTCCTCCAAAATCGATCAAAACGTAAAATACTATAGAAGTACCGGGTTAAAAGCCATGTGGTAGTTCTACCGTGGGGTTAGCGTGCGAAGCACTCAATGCATTATGTATTGAAGATACTCCCAACATGCATTGTGTATTGAAGACAATCCCAATATGCGGAATAGCGTGCGAAGCACGCAATGCATCGGGGATTGAAGATACTCCCAATATGCGGAATGGCGTGCGAACCATTTTGCAGCTATTCAGCACCATCGTGAATAGACCTATTTTCCAAATTGTTGGTTGAACATAGGCCTATAAACTAAATTTTGGAAATTTGCTCAACTCACGTCAGAGATTCAGCTGTGTGGTCGAATTATTATTTTTGTTATTGAAAATAAGTTAACAAAATTTTGTATATATTTTGTGTTGCATAACAGGAAATTTTTTGACATATCTGAACCTTTATGATTTTGGGGGGCTTGAGGGGAGTAACAAATTTTAAATATAAAGATAGGTAATGTAATACACCATTGAAAAGGTTATAAGAAGAGAAACACAATGGCGCAAACTAGAGCTTAGTATCTTGCTTCGTTTCAAAGTAATGGACAATCAAAGTTCTGGAAAATGAAATTGCAATCATAAACATCAAAGCTTGTTATTAATTTGTTGATATTAGGAATAAGTAGGTTGTATGTTATTTTCCAGAACTTTGATTGTCCATTACTTTGAAACGATTTGATATTATATTAAGCTCTAGTTTGCGCCATTGTGTTTTAAATTTGAAATTTTTAACCCCTTATCTCCCCCCCCTTTGCCCCCCAAAATCATAGAGGGTCATATATGTATAAAAAGGTGTCCTGTTTAGCAACAGAAGATATATAAAAAGTTTTGTTAACTTATTTTCAGTAATAATAAACGGTATCAGTTAAATGACACAAACTTTCTCCCAACTTACTGTAGTCAAAATAATATTGTTTTCAATCATTTTATTTATTACTTTTTAGAACAAAACAAAAAAATAATATTCTACCTACGTCAATCGTATAAAAAAATTATTGACCTAGGCGGGATTCGATCGCGCGACCTTTGAATTACTGGCCGTGATCGCTACCATGTGCGATCGTTAGAGCCGTTTTTGAGAAATTTGCATTTTTATCGTTTTTTATGGGTTTTTATGGGTAAATTACCCTTAAAAATTAAAAATTCCAAAAAATGAAAAAAACGCCTGGAAATATTAGGGTTTAGTACCTACATACCAAATTTCATGAAAATCGGACCAATAGTGTCCTCTCTGGTCGTGTATACATACTGACAGACTGACAGACAGACACCACTCTAAGAACACTTTTTTGGGTTCAGGGAGCACCAAAACAAAAAATTCCACTAAAAATATGTTTGGGTTCAGGGAGCACCAACACAGATAATTGCACTAAACCATTTTTTGGGGTTCTGGGAGCACCAAAACAGATAATTCAACTGAAAATTCAAATTCGAACATTTTTACGAAAACAATACTTTCTCCATATACTACGTATAGGGTGGAGAAAGTAAAAATAATGAAGGGGATTAAAGGGACTTAATGAACACTCTGTATATATTTACAAATTGGCCCAAATTTCGTCCCCCAGTCATATTTCCAGTTGTGGGGTCCAAATGAAATTTAACATTAACCTCAAATTTAGTGTATTGCTTAGTAATTTACTTACTCATCTACCTCTGAAATCGGAATATTTAATATTAACTTGAATATACATTTAATTCCAATTCTCTAGATAAAACATCCGTCAAAGAAAGTGTTCCTAATTCCGTCCCCCTTAAGTGTTGCGAGAAAGCTATACAAAGCTATAGCAAAAACTATTCGATCGATTTCAAACAAATTTGCACCAGACATGTCAAGTAGGCTTGTATAGATGCACGAAAAATAGTTTTGAAAAATTTTGAAAAACAACCCCCTTTTTGGCAAAAAAACCCCCAAAAAATCAGTTATTATTTTTTTATAACAAAACGGCTCTAACGATTTTGATAAAATTTGGCTTATTTTTAGTCTGTAATGTACCCTACCATATGCAAAATACCGCATCTTTCTGAAAATTCTAGCTAATAATAATAACTGATTTTTGGGGGATTTTGGCCTAAAAGGAGGTTGTTTTTCAAATTTTTCAAAACCTTTTTTCGTGCATCTATACAATCCTAATTGACATGATTGGTGCAAATTTGATCGAAATCGATCGAATAGTTTTCTTTCTAGCAAATAATAATAATATTTATTACTTAATCTCCTACTTTAATATCACCTCTCCTACCTCACCTACAATAATTATGAAGTCACAGTGAATCTGTTTAATAATTTTAATGTGTTTGTGAGAAAGTTTGTGATAGTTTCTGGTACCGCTTATTTACATTCTCACTATACTATAGTACAGAGAAAGTATAGTGAACGCAATAAAAAAAACTATGTTGGGATTTTTATGGAAATATCCATTTTGGGATCCCCTGAGTTCAAAAACAGGGGTTTTTACAAAACCTCTGTCTGTATATCTGTATGCCTGTCAGTATGTTTGTATGTATACAAAGCTAGAGAGAAAACTATTCCATTGATTTCTAACAAATTTGCACCAAACAATGTCATTTAGGCCTGCATGGATCCACAAAAAAGATATCGAAAAATTTGAAAAACAACCCTCTTTTTGGCCAAAAAACCCTTAAAAAATTAGTTATTATTTTGTATAAAAAAACGGCTATAACGATTTTGATAAAATTTGGCTTATTTGTAGACTTTAATGTACCCTACCATATGCAAAAACCCGCATCTTTCTAAAAATTCTCGTTCAGCTAACAATAATAATAATAACTGATTTTTGGCGGTTTTTTGGCCAAAAAAGGGTTCTTTTTGAAAAATTTTCAATTTTTTTTCGTGCATTTATACAGGTCTAATCTAATTGATATGATTTTTTCAAATTTGTTCGAAATCGATCGAATAGTTTTCTGTTTAGTTAATAATAATAATATTTATTAGTTACTCTCTTACTTTAATGTACTATCCCCTCTCCTATTTTAATACAATAATAATAATAATTATTAATGCAATAATGAAGTCACCATTGGGGTTACACACTGGGGTTGGCGTGAGAAGCACGCAATGCATTGTGTATTGAAAATACTCCCAATAAGCGGGTTGGCGTGCGAAGCATGCAATGCACTGTGTATTGAAAAAACTAGCAATACGGGGGTTGGCGTGCGAAGCACGCAATAAATTTGTATTTAAAATACTCCCAATATGCGGGTTGGAGTGAGAAGCACGCAATGCATTGTGTTTTGAAAACAATACGTTGGCGTGCAATGCACTGTGCGTCAACCGCTTCTCATAGTGTTCAGTGTCAAGCTCACATGTGCGTCCTTAGCAGTGAACGTGTTAATAATTTAAATATGTTTGTGAGAAAGTATGTGCCAGTTTCTCGTACCGTTTATTTTGTTTAAAATGTTGATTATTGATTATTTAAATATGAATGGTGAAATTACAAAGCATGTCGTAATTCGAACTATTGGGGATGGTGCGTGTATATTTCAATCTCTATCTTCCATTGTGTATAGGTCACCTCTACCCCCCCCCCCCCCCCCGACCCTACTTAGATCGAAGTGCCTCTGTACTAATGAATCGTAGTTTCCGTGAAAAGATTGGAGTATTCAATAATCTGTTGGCATTGGCTTCACCATGATTCGCAGCTGGGGTTGGGAAGCGAAGCTCCTTAGTTTATAAATAAGACAGTAAAGAAACGAGCCAGTATTAAATTTCCTGCTTCCCTTTACACTTAGTTAATGCAAATTTAATATGGGTTTTGTTTCTTTAAGCTCTTAAAAAGTTTTAAATCTCCAACGCCTAATACTTGTGAGATTAGGCCTACTTTGTTACACAACCAGCTAAAAGAGTCGGCCTACTACGAGTGTGCTGAAATCCAGCGTTGTGATTACACATTTTTTATTATTATCTTTCTTTGCTTTTTTTCCTTGTCGCAGGTATATTTTTAAACAAATCTCCTCAAACAAAACTCCTCAAACAAATTCCTCATAAATATAAATCCGTTAATACCCTAATTTTAGACAGATGTTTTATTTGAATGAGAAAACGTATGTTTGCATTATAATTCAGTAAGCCTTTTACTTTCTCACTATACAGTAGAGAAAGTATAGTGATCGCAAAAAAAATCGATGTTGAGATTTTTGTGGAAATATCCGTTTTGGGACCCCCTGAGTACAAAAAAGTGGTTTTTACAAAATGTCTGTCTGTATGTATACAAAGCTAGAGCGAAAACTATTAGATCGATTTCAAACAAATTTGCACCGGACATGTCAAGTAGGCCTGTATAGATGCACGAAAAACGGTTTTGAAAATTTTTAAAAAACAACCCCCCTTTTCGCAAAAAAACCCCAAAAAGACAGTTATTATTTTTTTATAAAAAAACCGCTCTAACGATTTTGATAAAATTTGGCTTATTTGTAGCCTTTAATGTACCCTACCATATGCAAAAAAACTGCATCTTTCTAAAAATTCTCGTTTAGCTAATAATAATAATAATAATAATAACTGATTTTTGGGGTTTTTTTTGGCGAAATGACGAAAACTATTCGATCGATTTCAAACAAATTTGCACCAGACATGTCAAATCTGCCTGTATAGATGCAGGAAAACCGGTTTTGAAATATTTTGAAAAACAACCCTGCTTTTTTGCAAAAAAAAACCCAAAAAACAGTTATTATTATTTTTTATAAAAAAACGGCTCTTACGATTTTGATCAAATTTTTCTTATTTGTAGCCCTTATTGTACCTTGCCATATGCACAAAACCGTATCTTTCCAAAAATTCTTGTTTAGCTAATAATAACAATAATAACTGATTTTTTGTGGTTTTTTGCCAAAAAGAGGGTTGTTTTACAAAAATTTTCAAAACCTTTTTTCGTGCATCCATACAGTAGGCTTGTATATAAGTACGAAAAAATATTTTGAAAAATTTGAAAAGCAACCCCCTTTGTGGCAAAAAAAAACCCCAAAAAAGCAGTTATTATTTTTGTATAAAAAAACGGCTATAATGATTTTGATCAAATTTGGCTTATTTGTAGCCCTTAATGTATAATACCATATGCACAAAACCGTATCTTTCTAAAAATTCTTGTTTACCTAATAATAACAATAATAATATTTAGTTAATCTCCTGCTTTAATATCACCTCTCCTACCCCTCCTACAATTATGAAGTCACAGTGAATCTGTTTAATAATTTTAATATGTTTGTGAGAAAGTATGTGTCAGTTCCTGGTACCGTTTATTTCATTTATTTTTAGTTAGTGTTTTTTTTTTTCACTCAAACATTTTTGTTATGAAAAATAATTAACTGATTCTAAATTTTAAAAAAATCAACGAAACTCCTTACTGCATTACAAGTCAAACATCTGAGGTTGCGTATTATATTCTTTCCTTAAGTTGACAATATCGATATTTGTTGAAATGTTGACTATTGATTGTTTAAATATTAAACACTAATACGAATTATTGCGGATGATGAGTGTTCATTTCTATCTCTGTAGCCTATTATATTATGTATATGTCACCGCTAGACCCTCATGACCCTACATCGATCTAAGCTCCTCTGTCCTAATTAATAGCAGTTTCCGTGAAAATATCAGAGTATGCGATAATCTGTTTGCATTGGCTTCGACATGAGTCGCCGTAGGGCTGGGTGAGCAAAGGAAGCAGGGGCGGAGCCCTTAATGTATTATGTAAGAAATACAAATACTTTATTTATATTACTATGTATTAGAGGGCTCCGCTTTCAGCTCGCTTCGCTAACCCACCGTCGAGGTGAAGTAAATGAAAACAGATTATTGTATACTATGACGTTTCCATGAAAATGACGATTGATTTAGGACAGAGATTTTTTATTTTTATAAAAAGACAGGTAATTTTTAAATTATAAAATATGACCCAAATGTGTTATGGTAAAACAGTATTTCGAACTGGTCAAATAATCCTGGTAAAGAATAAAGTTGGAATATTACCTAACCTAAAAAACTGTTGGCTGGGAAGAATAATTGCTTTGTTCTAAATTTACCAATCTGGTGGCTTTGGTAATAAATCTAAATACTTTCAAGAAACGAGTTGTAGCTCAGTATCCTAACCTAAAATTGTGTAAGCTTATGATCCAAATCAGATGTTTTATTTGCAATTTGTAACAACAGATGAATTATAATACTGTAAGCCTTTTTCAATTATTTTTTGTTTCTATTTGCTCTTATTTTGTTAACCTAACCTAAAAAAAACTGTTGGTTGTGAAAAATAATTAACTAATTATAAATTGGAGCGGGAGTAAGCCCTAATTTTGTCCATTAATTTGACACTTTTTCAAGTAGGAGTCCTAAGTGTTTCCGGGATAAAAAAGTAGCCTAAATTAGTCTCTGAAAAGTCCTCTTCATGCAAAAGAAAGTTTCATAAAAATTGGTTCAGCCATTCCAAAGATTAGCCGAAATAAATTAAAAATATGTTTAGTTTTTGGTAACGTGCGAATGATCTTAGAAAAAAGGATTTGTTTCTAAATCACAGAAATACACTTACATTTTATTTATTTTATCATTTCCAAAACCTTATAGACCAACGCCAGGCTGTAGTAAAACACAGTACGTTAAATCAGCAATGCTAATCAAAAGGTTTAAGTATAATAGAATGCCCTAATTGTATAATTCAGACATATAAACAGCATGTAGTCAATTTGTCCGGTGCGCGTAAAAGTCAGTTTTGGGTTATGGTTAGTAGATTTATTAGCCTTTGCTCACGCGAAGGTTGTGTTAGATTTATAGGCTATATTGTTTGTACTAATGGATACTTTGTATGTCGGCCTGCATGACGTGAATCAGATTTATATACAGACGAATTGAGCAGGGAGATTATAAATCCGACTGTTCAACCGAAATGTTTTAACCGGTCTATGTAACAGTTGAATAAATAAAATACGGTAGTGAGTGATACTTCTGGATCACCCTGTATACTACAACCTCAACTCGGAATCCTACATAAACCTACTTAAACCCTTTGTTTTATTATTATTGTTTATTTTCGCCATACCGACTATTGTTTTTTAAGTACAACTAAAAACTTACCGTCCAATAGTCAAATTGCAGCGTCCAACGACGGCCGTTTCGACTATTCAGCCATTATCAAGTTTAGGACAATGTCCTTCGTCAATAGTTAATTATAAAAACAAAAAAACAACACATGAAACACACTGACGCACACAATTGTACAATTACACGCTCGCACATTTTTAGCGAATTTCCATAGGAAAAATGAGCTATTGCGGTGGCCCTTATGGTAAGACAAAAGGTCGGGAGTAGCAAATGAGCACCGATCATGGTCCCCAGAACACGTTTTGGGGTGTTATTAAAAATCATATATATATGTATGTATATATGTGTTCGCACTCTAGCGGCCGCATTTTAAATCCGATTTGGTACACATTTTGTTTGTCTATGTGGCTAGGACGAGTTCGTTAGCCAAAAAAATCTAACAATCGGAAGCACGTTTTTCGACCGGAAATAACTACTTTTTTAGATTTTTCCTACGAGAATGAAATTGTTTTTGAGTTTTTTCTACAAATATAAATTTAGGATGTAATTCTGCACATTTTGTTTTTTTACGTGACCTTATAGCTCCTTGGTTCCCCGAAAATCGATCATAACGTAAAATACCATAAAAGTACCCGGTTCGAAGCCAAGTGGTGCAAACTCGCGAGGCCACTAGGCGCAAACAAATTCTACTAACATATTGCGTACACACAGACAGCTGTTCAACGCCTTCGTGAGTAGACCTATTTCCCAAATTGTTGGTTGAAACCCTAAAACATAGGCCTATAAACTTAATTTTGGAAATTTGCTCAACTCACGTCAGCGGTCTAGCTGCGTGGTCGAATTATTTATATACATCTAGTGGGCCCACTGTCTACTAACGGACTGCTGTTATTACGTCTGCGTATGGTTCTTATCTACATTTGTATTTGCAATGTTCATCACTATATCAAACAACGGGTTGGCATCGAATATTTGTTTTTCATTTAATAACGTCTCATAATCCGTATTGAAGGCTCTGTAAATCTCATACTGTTCTAAGGCCTTCGTGAGTTTACATTTATGTAATATGGTTAAACATTTATAGATGACGTCATAATTATGTTTAGTTTCTATTATATGCTCGGCAAACTTTGATTCTATTTTTGGAGGTTGTGCAGATTGTATTGCGCAGGGAAGGTGCTCTCTGAATCTCTTTTGAAACGATCGCCCTGTTTGACCGATGTATTTCATGGGGCAATCAGCACATGATATTTGGTAAACGCTTGAGCCCTCAAGTTGATCATGGTCGTTTGTGTTTAATCTTAATATGTGTACTATATGAGGTGTACTTTAACTATTTTTTGTACTATATGAGGTGATGTAACCTTGTTTTCTGAAAATGTTTCCTATTATGTTATGGAGCCTATGGTTGTATGGTGTTGATATGTATTTATTGTCAGTTTTTTTCTTTTGTATTTTGGCCTTCTTCTCCTGTTTTTTTTTTTTTTTTTTTTATAATTTGTCGACAATGGTTGGTTCGTATCCATTTTTGAGGCAATGTACTTAATTATATTGTATTCTTCCATAAAGTCTCCATGTGCCTTAGGTATAGTGCGCAGTCTATATGTGAAACCATTCTATATATGTATATATATTCTATATATATGAAACGCAGTATATATATATATGCAGCCATTTTGTGAGAATGGGGGTGGTTTGAACTGGCATGTATTGTGTATGATCTGTATTGGTAGTTTTCCTATATATTTTGAATTTACGTTTTCCTGTTATTTTTGAAATGGTAAGGTCAAGGTAATTACTGCTATTGTCCTGTTCAATTTCAGTTTTGAATTCCAGAGATGATGGTTTTTTTCCAACATATTAGCCCACGGATTGGAAAATTTAATCGATAAATTAAATAGGTACAATACCTGCTTTTTTGTCTTAACCAATCCTAAAATCACTATGTGATTACCGCGGTTTCGGGTAACCTATGTACCCATCTTCAGATCAAAGAAATAAATTAAAAGTAATTCCCTTCATTAGGTCGTCAAAACATTAAAGTTTATATACAAAACAAAAATCATAAAAACACGTCACGAAACACATTAAAACACTTTTTTCAAAAAACACATTAAAAACATCGATTAGGCCTAATCACACTAACCGGTCACGGTAAAACGTTTAATACGACTGCCGTGGCGAGGTTTGGAGTCTATCCCTTCCCTTTGCCTTAGTCCTTATTACTGTTTGGTTGAGAAGCGTTACAACCCTGTAATTTTATCATCGTGTCGAACACAATATTCGCCGTGAAGGAAACCTTGTCGTTTAATATGTGTTTATCTTCTGTTTTTGCCGCTTTATAAAAAGCAAACTCTTCCCATGAGTCCATATAGCGACCTTTCTTACATACGTGTAGTATGTCCATGTTTCGGGAAAAATCTGTATAACCATGGTCGTTATTTATTAATTGCTCCACGAAATTAGAAATTACAGTCCCCTGGCTTCTTTTTGGAAAGTGTTCCTTAAACCGTTTTATAAAAGGACGTCCTGTTTGACCTATGTAATAACTTGGGCAATCATTACAGGATAGTTTGTAGATTCCCGTTTGTAGTGTTGAGTCGAGCTTTTTTTTAGTAGGTCTGTTCAATATAGACTCAAGTTTGTTGGACGTTCTGACGACATCATTTTTTGACATCTCGTTGCTTAAGGTGTTGTTCAGCAGGCTGCTATATTTTACAGAGATGTAAGACTGTTTTTTCTTTGGTTTTTGAGTTGCCTTATTCTTTTTATGTTTTACTATGAGACTGTCAATCATGGAGGTATCGTAACCGTTGGACAGAGCTATATGTTTTATAACAGTCACCTCATGGTCGTAGTCGGATTGTTTTAGAGGAATGGAAAGAAGGTGGTGGACGAAGCTATTATATGCTGAGGTTTTTTGGAAATATGGATGGTGGGATGTAGCGTGAATTGTTTGGTCTGTAGTTGTTGGTTTTCGGTATTTATTGGTATATATGGTAACTGCCCCCGCATACCATCTATCTAAATATTTAGACACATTACTGAGGAAAGAATTAGATTTATCTTGTGATATTAAATTTTTTTTAATTTTAAGTGAGTACTTGATTTTGAAATTATTTTGTGAAGTGCCACTGTAGTAATACAATCAATCATCATTTCCGTAAAAATGACTATTAACAAATTTAAAAAATGTAAAAATTATAAACAAAATTAAGGATTTTGTGGTTTACATTGGCATCAATATATTATGCTACAGCAGAGGTTGGCGAGCCAAGCGAACAGGGGCAGAGCCCACAGTCTAAAAATAACAGTATATATGATATTATTCTGCACATTTTGGAATTTTACACGATCCTATAGCCCGGCTGGTGCCCCCAAAATCGATAAAAAAGTAAAACACCATAAAACTACCCGGTTCAAATACACGTGGAGGATTTTACCGTGACGTCATCTTCTGATCCGTTGCCGACAGCCGGGAAGCAAACTCTCAGCTGTTGGCGGAACATTTTTTCCGCTGAGAGTGGAACGAAGCAAAACGAGAGCCGGGGTTGGATCCTGAGGTGCAAATAAATTCTACTAAAATTATAAAACAAAATGAGTTCTATTATTCTGTGAGAAGCCTCACGTTGGGAAAGCCAAATTTATAAAACAAGTTCTGTTTTTATTTAAAAATAGCCAGACGTTGGGCCGTCAAATTTATAATACAAGTATATATTTTAATACTATACTTTTCCTTTTAAAAATTGCCCCACTAGTTGTGCGCCAAATTATAATATGAAATGTTTAATATATATTAATTAAAATTTAAATGCCCCACTAGTTGTGGAAACCAAAACTTATAATATGATATTAA
>JAGFPH010000960.1:272711-288156 GCA_018207615.1 Philaenus spumarius
TATGAGACTGTCAATCATGGAGGTATCGTAACCGTTGGACAGAGCTAAATGTTTTATAACACTCACCTCATGGTCGTAGTCGGATTGTTTTAGAGGAATGGAAAGAAGGCGGTGGACGAAGCTATTATATGCTGAGGTTTTTTGGAAATATGGATGGTGGGATGTAGCGTGAATTGTTTGGTCTGTAGTTGTTGGTTTTCGGTATTTATTGGTATATATGGTAACTGCCCCCGCATACCATCTATCTAAATATTTAGACACATTACTGAGGAAAGAATTAGTTAGATTTATCTTATGACATTAATTTTTTTTTAATTTTAAGTGAGTACTTGGTTTTGAAATTATTTTGTGAAGTGCCACTGTAGTAATACAATCAATCAGCATTTCCGTAAAAATGACTATTAACAAATTTAAAAAATTTAAAAATTATAAACAAAATTAAGGATTTTGTGGTTTACATTGGCATCAATATATTATGCTACAGCAGAGGTTGGCGAGCCAAGCGAACAGGGGCAGAGCCCACAGTCTAAAAATAACAGTATATACGATATTATTCTGCACATTTTGGAATTTTACACGATCCTATAGCCCGTTAAATTATTCCTTATCGCATGGTATTATGTTGCTTTAGGTAAATCTCAATCAATTCCAACTTACTGATCGATAAAACTGCCCCATTACAACACAGACACATTGCTTTATAACAATCTGAATTGCATTCCTAGCTAATATGCAGATATTGCACACACAGACTAACCGCTATCACACTGCCTTCAGCAATATAAGGCCATTAACACATCTAATTATAATCTAACCTCTAATCGAACATTTATATACCTCATTCTATAGAATCTCTGAAACAATGAAATGTTTAATTATTACAAAAGTTTTAAGGTATTATTAGCGAATTTCCATAGGAAAGATGAGCTATTGCAGTGGCCCTTATGGTAAGACCCAAGGTCGGGAGTACCAAATGAACACCAATCATGGTCCCCAGAACATTAAAAATCATATATATATGTATATATGTGTTCGCACTCTAGCGGCCGCATTTTAAGTGCGATTTTGTTGAAATTTGGTACACATGTTGGTTGTCTACATCGCTCGGACGAATTCGTTAGCCAAAAAAATCCAACAATCAGAAGCACGTTTTTTGACCGGAAGTAGTTATTTTTTTTAGATTTTTCCTACGAGAATGAATTTTTTTACGTTTTTCCTACAAATATAAATTTAGGATGTTATTCTGCACATTTGGTTTTTTTTACGCGACCTTATAGCTCGCTTGGTTCCCCCAAAAATCTATCAAAACGTAAAATACCATAGAAGTACCCGGTTTAAAGCCATGTGGTGGATTCTACCGTGGGGCTGGCGTGCAAAGCAATGCAATGCTTTGTGTACTGAAGATAAATCCCAATATGCGGAATGGCGTGCGAACCATTTTATAAGAATAGACCTACTTCCCAAATTGTTGGTTGAAACTCTAAAACATAGGCCTATTAACTTAATTTGGGAAATTTACTCAACTCACGTCAGCGGTTCAGCTGCATGGCTATTAACGAAAAATAGCCAAACAGCTTAAAATTCAAGTTTTCGTTACACAAATTGATTTTATAAACGTAAGAGGCTTGTTAAAGTTTATAAAGAGGCTTGTTTTACCATTTGCAAACAATAAAATTTAACTCAAAGTGCAATATTTTTTACAATGGAATGCTAAAATGCTATTGCAATTCCACAAATACTTTTTAACAAAAAAGGTGTCTTAATATTTTTTTTAATGTACGGTTTTTGACTAATTTAGGTTTGATATTTTAAATCTTCCGCCATTTTGAAACGCATGATTGGATATAATCGCTTATTTTTCTCAAGATAGATCATTGTTAGGTTAAACTTCATGCCAAGTTTGAACTTAATCGGTCAAACATTTCTCTAGATATGAATTATTTTGTCAAAAAAAAAAAACAATATGGTGGGTATCTGGAAAACGAAGCGTTTTAGTTCACCTATATATAGAAACTTTTTTTATTTATTTGAATGTAAGGAACCCCTCCAGAATGGGGTCCTATTTAAGAAACACCCTGTATATACCATGTTTAATTACACCCCGAGACGTACCTGGGGACCATGATTGGTGCTCTTTGATTAGATCTCACCATAAGAGTCACTCCAATCAATAGCTCATATTTGTATGGAAATTCTAAGCTAAGTGCTTAGAACTGTAAGAGCTGTCTTACACACTGGCAAGAACGTGGTTTTTATCCATCTTAACAGAAACGAATCTTGTTAGTTGCAAGTGAAATATGTAAATCAGTAAATCCATGTTGTGCTTGGAAATCTCCCTCCGGTTGCGGTTCCATGAATATTTAACTACATTTAATGCACTTCGTATGAGAGTGATTTTGTTTTTGGACTGAGACCGCATTGTAGGCTTAGTGTGGATTAGGTCGAGGTTGAGATAAAATCAGAGAGCAAACGAATTGGTTTAGAAACTTGATTTCAATTGCAACCCTGAAGTATGTAAAGACATATATTTCTCAAAATTCAGTGCCCCAATGGCTACCTGAGGAGGGGTTTAGGTCGTTTTTGAATAATTTTCAAAATAAACACGGTCGGAGAGTTACATGGTTTTTAAATCACTTGCTTCAAAGTAAACATTTTGAGAAAAAAAATAATGACTTACTAGCTCAAGGAATTCAAGGTAAAATTTAGTAGGCTATTTTAATGATTAACTTGTTTTTTGCCTTACTGGACTGGATTTATTATAAATAAATACCTTGTTTACGTGAAATTCTGCTCACAGTCCTGTTTGATGTCTCTTTTCTGTTTGGCGGTGACGATCGTTTAGCCTATTTTTCAGGCATTGTCGAACCGATTATATTATTAAAATTTTTTGCATTTAATTTAATGCGCGTCAAAACAACATTAAATTGTTAATCACAATTTACGAACACAAACACAAAACACAAACACTATACATGTACACAGCACATTTGAACAAAGATGTAAATATAGTCTTATGGATAAAAACACTCGCACGTGCATTGCGGTCCGTCCTTAGTTACGCACTCAACTCCTATAAAAACCGAGTGTACGTCCGTACGTGAGTAACACATAATATACCTGCTGATTTCACCCATCATCTGTAATGCTTAGAAAAACCTAGTGTGGTTGTACTTTGGGGTTATGTTTACAACTTCAATCATTATAATTTCTTACAAAGTTGACTTTTTTAAATATGAGTTACAGAACTAATGTAGGCTATGCTATATTACGTCATAATATTTGATTTAAGGTTATAAACTGTATATAGATACAACCTTTTATCATCAAAATATTCGTTTATACAAGTTTAAAGTAGAAATACCTATTCGTTTAACTTCGGAAACATTCGCACATCTTCGTACAACATATTAACATATTCAATTATTAATTTCTTCACTATAATATTAATAACTTCTAAATCATTTGACTATCAATATGAAATAAAAATCAATTAAAATATAGTACTTTTATCTTTCTTTAAATATGTAATAACGTATGTAAATAAAAACGTTTAACAAATAGGCCTACAGTTTTATAATCCTTATTATTGTATACATTTACCTACTTAAAAATCCCCGTCAGCATAGTTAGGTATACCTAGATAAAGTCTATTGTTTTTAAATACTTTTTGTATAAATGATGTATATCTGATGTGTATCTAATTAATCCACCTGTGATTTTTCACGGGGGTTTACTAGTAACAAATAATTTAGGTTTTAAAGAAATATGTTATGGAAGTGTGTCGTTGATTTTTCTGCAAAATTGCCTAAAATAATTTCTTACACTAACAGCATTATTATTATTGAAGTAACTATAATAATGTGTGTGTTTTTTTAAACATAACTTGGCCTACTAAAAGTTTAAAAACTGTTAAATCTCCAGCCCCTCGAAAACTAATAACATGGTCCGCCACAGGCGAGAGCGGTTTTTATTTTCTTCTGCGTATCAAGCCTATCGAGAATTCCAAAACTAGTAGGAGGGCTAACCCTTTATGCCCTGCGCCGATTCCCTCCAATCCCAGATAGCGGGTGTTTCTAGTTCGCCATTCCTGCGTTCCTTTACATCACACTCAGCGCGTAGTCTTCACATGCACACTTCGACTGACTATAAGCAAGTATCCAGTGAAAATAAACTCGGTGTTTACATTAGTACAGCTCAAATAACAATACACAAGCTAGAAAAAGTAAATTAAGTAAAGTAAACTTCATAATTTGTTTTTTTAGTTTTGTTAAACCCAGTAAGTTCGTCTATTACTTTCTCTCTATACTATAGTATAGAGAAAGTATAGTGATCGCAAAAAAAAAACGATGTTGAGATTTTGTGGAAATATCCAATTTGGGACCCCCTGAGTCCAAAAAAGTGGTTTTTACAAAATGTCTGTCTTTATGTTTGTCTGTATACAAAGCTAGAGAGAAAACTATTCGATCGATTTCGTACTAATTTGCACCAAACATGTCAATTAGGCAAAAATTTTGAAAAACATTCCTCTTTTTGGCTAAAAACCCCCAAAAAAATCAGTTATTATTTTTTTATAAAAAAAACGGTTCTAACGATTTTGGTAAAATTAGGCTTATTTTTAGTCCAACATATGCAAAAAAAAAACAGCATGTTTCTAAAAATTCTCGTTCAACTAATAATAATAATAACTGGTTTTTGGGGGTTGTTTGGTCAAAGAAAAGGTCGTTTTTCAGAAATTTTCAAAACCTTTTTTCGTGCATCTATACAGGCCTAATTGAGATGATTGGTGCAAATGTGTTCGAAATCGATCGAATAGTTTTCTCTTTAGGTAATAATAATAATATTTATTAGTTACTCTCCTACTTTAATGTACTGTCCTCTCTCCTACTGTAATACAATAATGAAGTCTCAGTTGGGGTTACATACGGGGGTTGGCATGCGAAGCACGCAATACATTGTGTATTGAAAATACTCCCAATACGAAGATTGGCGTGCAATGCACTGTGCGTCAGCCGCTTCTCATAGTGTTACGTGTCAAGCTCACATGTGCGTCCTTAGCAGTGAACGTGTTAAAAAGTAAAAACTGGAGTAGTGTTAAAACCCTCTGAGGAGGATGACCATGTCATCGAAATGTACATAAGGGTAGCGTATTAAACATAGCTTACAATTTAGTTGTTTAGTTATTGTTTTTGTTCCTTGTTTTGTGGTTCGGGTTTTTATTTAAATCAGTGTGATTTTGTCGCCACAGTGCTCTTTTATTTGTTTAATATTTAAATTACTAAACAGATTCACTGTGACTTCATAATTGTAGGAGGGGTAGGAGATGTGATATTAGAGTAGGAGATTAACTAATAAATATTATTATTATCATCTAGAGAGAAAACTATACGATCGGTTTCAAACAAATTTGCACCAATCACGTCAATTAGACCTATATAGATGCACGAAAAAAGATTTTGAAAAACAACCCCCTTTTCGACCATAAAACCCCCAAAAATCAGTTATTATTATTAGCTAAAGGAGAATTTTTAGAAAGATTTGGTTTTTTTCATATGATAGGGTGCAAATAAGCCAAATTTTATCAAAATCGTTAGTGCCATTTTTTATAAAAAAATAATAACTGATTTTTTTTGGCCAAAAAGGGGGTTGTTTTTCAATATTTTTCTTAACTTTTTTTCAATTACAGGCCTAATTGACATGTTTGGTGCAAATTTGTTCGAAATCGATCGAAAAGGTTTCTCTCTAGCTTTGTATACATACAGACAGACATATATACAGACATACAGACTTACAGACAGACATAAAGACAGACATTTTGTAAAAACCACTTTTTTGAACTCAGGGGGTCCCAAAACGGATATTTCCACAAAAATATCAACATCGATTTTTTTTGGCGATCACTATAATTTCTCTATACTATAGTATAGTGAAAAGGTAATCATTTTGCCTGCAGCTAAAAAAATAAAAATATTTCGTCTCTTGCACATTTTTTGTAAAGTTAACGGTTTCCAAGATATTCCACCTTAAAAATTTGTAACGGCCGCCATTTTGAAAATTACAAAAATAAATTCTTTGTGTTTGGTACACTTGTAAATCTTAACATGCGAAATACTTATTCAAAATTTGAACTCGATATCTCATCTATTTCTGGAGTTTTTGTAAAAAAAACAAAATGGCGGATTGCGACTAAACCAAGCCGAATTCGAAAAATGTTACTGAACATTTTTTAAATTTATTTCAATGAATGCAACACGATCTTGTATAGCCCGCTACGGTTTTTAGGGACACCCTGATCATTGACGACTACCGGCCTTTAGGCGTCACAATAAGAATCTCAATGGCTCATCTTTCCTACGAAAATACGCTAATAACGAGCGTGCCCACTCGTAAACAAAACCCTACCCTAAGCTAAGAACGTGATGTACTCAATCAGATTAGGATATGCCACTGAGAAACAATCTTCGTGCCAGCTTGGAGCATAAAAAACCAACAATGATTATTAAACCAACAATGAAAATATTCCATCATCTGAACTTTATATGTTAACATATCAAATATTATATACCTACGTGGTGTTCCCAAAGTTGAACACTTTACTACTATAAAACAATTGACACTTTCTTTAACAAATATAATATATTTTATATTGTTACTCAGAGAAAAGTTAAATAGATACAAAATGCAATTAAACATTCGTTTTGACAAGGAATTGCGATGAACAATTAAATATTTTATGTATACTAACTTTTTATGGAGTTAACGGTTACGTGATTTTTCAATTTGACATTTTAAACCTCCATCATTTTGAAAATGTTTGAGTCTATTTACTGTTTTTGGTACGGTACTCTTGTAAAAACCAGAAAGTATTTTCTTATGAGGTAGGCATATTTCTTGTATATTTTGTTCCACCGAACGAGATTCTAAAGTTTGGTCAAGTTTTTTTTACATTAATATCGTTCTATAATGTTGTACAATCTATTGCCTAAATATATAAAGCTATGTAAAAATAAAATTTCTTTTTGAAGATTAGTTGGAAGAAAGCTGAATGACCAAGTAGATGTAAATATTTTTCTTCGGTAGATTGCAATGGTAGAATAATTCAATCACGCAGCTGAAACTCTGACGTAAGTTTAACAAATTTCCAATATTAAATTTATGTGTCTTAGGCTTTCAACCAACAATTTAGGAAATTTATCTACTCAATAAAAGGCGCTGAATAACTGCCTGCGTGTACGAAATGTATTAGTCGAATTTGTTTGCACCTCAGCCTGTTATCTACGTGTTATCTACGTTATCTACGTCTACTAACGTTACTTATTAAATGAAACTTTCTCACCTGTAAATTGAATTAATGCTAATAAAACCTGAATGACTAATTTTTAATATGACTAGGCCATCATTTTAACTGACTGCCAAGTAGTAACTTTATCATATTTAGTCATATCGTTTAAAAACGGAATATAAATATATTTTCTTTCCACTAGTTTCTCATTTTCCTGCCTTTCTTTCAAAGAATTCGTTATATGTTTTTAAATTTATAATTATAAAGTTATGTTAATAATGTACACACAAATTACAGTAGGTTTTTTTTTCATTCCTTTTATTACAATAAGAAAACATACAAAACAAAAAAGATTTAGACAACAAAAGAAAAATATAACTCATTTTTTGCAAATAGCAAAATAAATTATAAAAACTATTAAAATGTGAAACAATAATACATTACTTACTATAAAGTACACAAAAAAGAAAAACCAAAACAATATTATAAATCCTAAAACAAGAAAAACTTAATATAAGCAACAACAGAAAAACTTAAGAAAAGAAAAAGGAATGAAATAATGCAGAATCCATGGGTTTGACAATCAGTGCTGCCAACGTGTAAAATTTTACTTTTTGTCTACAAGTGTGATAATTGTTCATGGAACACCTGTAACTAACTTGTAAAAACTGGGACTAGTGTACCTTCGTGGAACTACATAGCCTACTGGTTTAATATTGATAATAATTAACAACTCGACAACAAATTGAATGGCAGAAACTTCCAGATGTTAATCTCAGACGATATTTAGATGTTCTTCTTACTTATCAGCTCATTTGAAATGAAACAAATCAGCTGGAACTTACTTGAAAAATATATTACAAATTTAAATCAGCTGTTGTTAATTTACAACAGTAAAACTTATTGACTCACGAGGGTCCTCCACCCACCTGCTCTCTTCACCAACCTCCGTGGTGACTCGTGGCGAAGCAAATACAAGCAGATTATTGTATATTCTGATATTTTCACGGAAATGACGATGGTGTAGCGTTGACCTGTACATAGATAATGTAAAACAGAGATCGATTAGACACGCACCATCCCCAACAATTGAAATTATAATTAGTTGTAATTTCACCATTAGTGTTTAAATATTCAATAATCAACATTTAAAACAAATGTTGATATTGCCAACTAAAGAAAGCAATACAATATGTAACACCAGAATGTTTGACTTATAATACAGTAAACTTTGTTCGTTGATTTTTGTTCGTGTTTCCTTTAACCTAATCTTCAAAAATCTTGTTAGAGTGAAAAACCTGATTCTAATCTTGCCAAGTTGGTTGCTATGGTAATGCATTTAAATGCTTTCGATGAACGTATTTTGGCTCAGTATATAGGTTTAATCTAACATGATGTCAATTTTTTTTATGCTAACCAGCTGTTGTTTGAATTATAATACAGTAAGCCTTTTTCGTTGATTTTTGTTCGTGTTTGCTCTTATCTAATCTTAAAAAAAACTGTTATAGTGAAGAATAATTACCTGATTCTAATCTTGCCAAATTGGTTACTATAGTAATAAATTTAAATGGTTTCAATGAACGTATTTTGGCTAAGTGTAGGCCTAACCTAAAATGATGTTAAGTTTGATTTGAATCAGCTGTTTTATTTGTAATATATCTTTTAAGTTATGGCAAAAGGGCTTAAGTCAGAAATTGTTAACGATACAGGAGAAGCACCCAAAGTTTTGACAAACTCATGGCTTGCATTGAAGTATATATTTTAATTTAAGAGAAGGGGCGAGATAGGCAATATGGTAGCACATAACTCAAGTGCTGTTTTGTTCTCAGTTCTTATTGACAAGTCATGATAGCTGAGTGGATAGCGTTGAATTTTCCTGATCAGAATATACTGGGTTCGAATCTCAGCTAGACCAGGTAACTTTTCATATCTGTGGTTTGAGGATAGGAGGGCGGAAGTAAAGCAAATGATGGTTGGCTCGCTTCTAAGCAGACGGAATATGACTAGCTACCTGGTCTCCAGCTTTTAGGATGTTTTGCATAATTTTTATAAGATTATAAATATTTATGTGTATATATTATTTATAAAAAAAACCACGAAAATATTTTTTTACATAACTTCGACTTTTTTACCATTGATGTTTGATAGCGTAACCATTGAAATCACAAACAATACATATTTGATTCATACAATAACAATTCGTTAACAATTTCTGACTTAAGCCCTTTTTGCCCTAACTTAAAAGATATAATAGCAGATGTTTCAATTATAATACAGTAAGCCTTTTTCGTGTTTGATTTTATTTTGTCAACCTAACCCAAACAAGCTGTTGGTTGTGAAGAATATTATTTAATTGATTCCAAATTTGTCAAGTTGATTCCTATGGTAATGAATGTAAATGCATTCGACAAACATGTTTTGCTAAGCTTTTGATTTGAATCAGCTGTTTTACCTGTTAGAGGGCTGGGAATAAACCCCCGAATTTTGACAATTTTTGAGCTTTGAAATCTAAAATTTAAAAAAATTCTTTCTTAATGACCCCATAAGAATACACCTTTAAATTTTCGTGTTTTTTATATTAAGTAGTTTTTGCTCTAAGTTGATTCTATGTCAGTCAGTCAGAGCAAAGCCTCTTGTATAAAACTAGGGGAGACCTCTGCGTGCTCCGCACGCCATCCCAAAATGGAACCTTGTAAAACATATGTTATGTTTTATTTATAATATCTATAATAATATTATAAAGAGGTAAAGTTTTTTTTTATGTAGGGGGTAATCTCTGGCACTACAGAACCGATTGAAAAAATAGTTTTACTAATAAAAAGCACACTATCCCTGAGTAACATAGGCTATAATTCATTTCGATAAAAACCTTTTTTTATTTCAATATTTGTAAATTTAGTCGGAAAAAATTCTTAGGTTAGGCCTAGAATGATAAACCAACACATTTATTTACATTTATTACCATAGCAACCAATTGAATAAAATAACAGATAATATAGCTGTTTGCTCCAATATTTCCATTAACAGCTGATTTCAAGATTTGAAGCAATTACTTTTGTATTTCTAGCTTTCAGATTAGGGTTTTAAAGTGTAGACCTGAGCGTTGCTGGTTCTTTTAACCATTATAATAACTGCTTTATAAAATATAAGAAATAATTTAATTTAATATTATTTACCATCTTAGTTTTGAGGTTATTATTAATCCTACATCTTTATTATAAATAAAACATAACATATGTTTTTGGAAGATTCCATTGGGGGTTGGCGTGCGGAGCACGCATTGGTCTCCCCTAGTTTATTGCGTGAGGAAAAATCATTGAACTCGAGGGACGTCACCGTCACCGTCGTCACCACTTGAAGTCTATCAAACTCCTATAAAAGCGAATGTATGTATGAGTAACATTTTAATATAACAGCTGATTTCACCCATCATCTGTAAACCCAGTGTATATTATTGTTTGAGGTTATGTTTACATTTTTTTTTTTTTTTTTTGTGTTTAACGTTTTACTGTTTTGCACTGAAGGCTAATGAACAAGGCCGCTTTAACAACCACGGCCTATAGAACTAATGTATGTTATAATACGTTATAATATTTGCTTTGAGGTTATAAACTGTATATAAATATAACCTTTTATCATCAAAATATTCGTTTAGACAAATTTAAAGAAGAAATACCTATTCGTTTAACTTAATAATATAACAGCTGATTTCACCCATCATCATACGCAAACAAAACCTAGCGTAGATTATACTTTGGGGTTATGTTTAAAACTTCAATCAATAATATAGCCTAATAGGCCAGTCGGTAAGGGTAAATTTATACCAGGTAAAAGTTCCAGTAATTTACAATACGACTGATTTTTTTTATAAGTACATTAAAGTATGTAGATTAACATATAAAAAAGTTTACCAGTCTATCGATTTCCCAAAGTCAAAAAAAAATGGATTATAATTTTTTTCCCGATTATCCTTAATATTTCGAGCTGGGATGAAGGTAGAGAAAAATACAAAAATACCACCGTGTAGGGGAGGTATTTTTCAACAAAAAATGTCATCGTCCGAGCAATGGTTTGTCTGGAAAAATCTTATCTTCTAAAGCGAGAGATAATTGTTTGTCTGCTAAATGGATCTGGAATCTCCGTCTAAGGATTTTTCATTTTTTCATTTTATATGGGGCTTTTGGCCACGAGAAATCGATTGGAAATGGTCACCAGTCTGGGAAAATTCGTTTTCTACGTCTTTTTATTAAATTAAAAAGTGAAATTTGTCCATTTTAAACAATACAAAGCACAGCTGATGGAAATGTTTTCAATGCCATTACAATAATCATCTGCTTTCTTTTAAACTGTATATTTTATTAGAGGTAAGCCTAAATGTTGTATCTATTTATAGTTACCATGGCAACGAATACTTCTGCTAAATAAACATACCCTTTATTTAGTTGTTTAATGTTATAGGCCTAACCTAAACGATGTTCACGGAAATTTGCAATAATAGTTATTGACGTGAGCGAACTAGGCCCTAGGCCTAAATCGATATTGAAATATTAAACTTTAATTTAGGCCTGACTTATTTCTGAGGCATAGCGTTGAGATTATGGTTAATCCTTTAAACTGTATTTTTATTACAGGTAATCCTAATGTTGTATATACCCTTTATTTAGTTGTTTAATGTTATAGGCCTAACCTCAAAACTCAATAATCCAATATTTATTATTGAAATCATAGCCCTGCTTATAATCGAGCTTTAGCTCGGTCTCCTGGTACTTGTACTTATAAAAAAAATCAGCCGTATTGCAAATTACTGGTAGTTGTAACCTATTCTGACTGGGCTATAAGTCTTGTGAAGTAGATTTGTTTAAATAATATGTTTTAATGTATTCTATAATACGTTATAAGATTTGCTTTGAGGTTATAAAATGAATAATATAAATACGACATTTTATTATCAATATATTCAGTTATACAAATTTAAAGAAGAGATAACCATTTGTTAAACTTCGAAAACATTCGTACATCTTCGTGTAACATATAAACATATTCGATTATTAATTTCTTCACTACAATATTAATAACTTCTAAATCATTTGATCTATCAATATGAAATTAAAGGCAATTAAAAGATAATATTTTTATCTTTCTTTAAATATATATAATAATATACATAAACACAAAATCTTAACAAATATTCCTACAGTTTTATAGTCCTTATAATTGTACACATTTACCGAGTTAAAAATTCCCTGTCTGCATAGTTAAGTAAGCCTAGATAAAGTGTGTTGTTTAAAAATAGTATTTTGTATAAATGACGTACGGTATTTCTGATGTGTATTTCTAATTAATCCGCCTGTAATTTTTCAAGGGGATTTACCAGTAATAATATAATACAGCCACGTTGGGCACTTTTCTTTAGCTGTCGTACCAGGCTTAGTTCAGGTAAATAAGTAAAACTTTATATAGCTGTCGTGCCCGGCTTCAGTCAGGTAAATAAGGAAAACGTATTACAGCTGTCGTACCCGACTTCGGTCATGTAAATAAGGAACAAATTGTTATATTTGACATACATATAAGTTAAATAAAATAATTTATAGCTGTCGTACCAGACTTAGTTCAAGTATATAAGTGAAACTTTTTTATAGCTGTCGTACCAGTATTCGGTCAGGTAAATAAGGAACACATTTTTTTTAGCTGTCGTACCAGGCTTAGTTCAAGTAGTAAAACTTTGTATAGCTGTCGTGCTCGGCTTCGGTCAGGTAAATAAGGAAAACTTATTACTGCTGTCTTACCAGGCTTAGTTCAAATAAATAAGTAAAACTTTTTATAGCTGTCGTGCCCGGCTTCGGTCAGGTAAATAAGGAAAACTTATTACTGCTGTCTTACCAGGCTTTGTTCAAGTAAATAAGTAAAACTTTTTATAGCGGTCGTGCTCGGCTTCAGTCAGGCAAGTAACGAAAACTTATTACAGCTGTCGTAGCATACCCGACTTCGGTCATGCAAATAAAGGACAGATGTTTATATTTTTCATACCAAATGTTTTATTGCTGTTGTACCCGTCTTTGGTCAGGTAAATAAGGGAAACTTGTTACAGCTGTCGTACCCGGCATCGTTCATGTAAATAAGTAAAAAAATTGCATAGGTGTCGTAAAAGACTTAGTTCAGGTTCAAGTGAAACTTTTGTATAGCTGTCTCCGTCGCTTCTCCGCAATTATTTAACGCTCCATCGCATCTTCGCAAATATTTAAGGCTCTATCTTATCTCCACAATTATTTAAGACTTCGTCGCACCTCCCCAATTATTTAAGATCCTATTACAACATTAATACATTGATTAAAAATACTTCTGAATAACTCGAAAATAAAGTTAACTATATGAAGCTAAAATGTTTTCACTTCTGACGGCAGTCCCACTACTGCTTGTTTTTTTTTAAATTATGTATTTCTGATGTGTATCTAATTAATCTGCCTGTGATTTTTCACGGGGGTTTACTAGCACAAAACTAATTCAACCACGCAGCTGAACCGCTGACGTGAGTTGAGCAAATTTCCAAAATTAAGTTTATAGGCCTATGTTTTAGGGTTTCAACCAACAATTTGGGAAATAGGTCTATTCACGACGGTGCAGAATAGCTGCAAAATGGTTCGCACGCCATGAACCCGGACAGAAGGGCTTGAAATTCCCAACAATATCAACAGTCACCATTTTTGAAACTTATGATTGTTTATAATCGCTTACAAAATATATCATTGTAAGGAATAACGTCATGGTAGGTTTAAACTAAATCGGTCAAACCGTTCTCTAGGTATTATTATTTTATTTAACACATACAGACAGACAGACGAAAAAGTAATCACCGTAGACCCATGTTTATATTGTGAAATACGTTTGTCTCGATCCCAGGAACAAATCCACAAAAGGGGTCACCCTAAATAACAAAATGCAATTAGTAATTACTTGATTTGATATTTGACGATCGACAATATTTAAGCCTAAAAAGAAACCCGCGGACAATAGAGCTCGAGGAAGGTAAGCTAAGATTATATTGTCGTGCTAATACGGAGGGAAGTAAAGCCGCGCAATATAAGATTAGGTCAATGTAATCACATCAGAGGAAGGTCGCGACAAAAGGCGATGTCACGTCGCGCAAATCCTCTCAGACTAATGGAGACATGCCCTCTCCTTTGTGACACTTTAAACTTTCTTTGTCGCGGTATTAAATATAACTGAACGCAGTCAATGTGGAAAGAATACTTTCTTTAGTAGAATCTTTGCACTCTAATTAGCGAATTTCCATAGGAAAAATGAGCTATTGCAGTGGCCCTTATGGTAAGACCCTAGTTCGGGAGTAGCAAATGAGCACCGATTATGGTCCCCAGAACACGTTTTGGCGTGTCATTAAAAATCATATATATATATATGTAGCCTATATATATGTAGAGTGTGTTCGCACTCTAGCGGCCGCATTTTAAGTCCGATTTGGTTCAACTTTGGTACACATGTTCGTTGTCTACGTCGCTCGGACGAGTTCGTTAGCGAAAAAAATTCAACAGTCGGAAGCACGTTTTTTGACTGGAAGTAACTATTTATTTTTTAGATTTTTCCTACAAGAATGAATTTGTTTTCGAGATTTTTCTGCAAACATGAATGTAGGATGTTATTCTGCACATTTTGTTTTTTTACGCGACCTTATAGCGCGTTTGGTTCCCCCAAAATCGATCAAAACGTAAAATACCATAGAAGTACCCGGTTCAAAGCCATGTGGCGGATTCCACCGTGAGGTTGGCGTGCGAAGCACTCAATGTATTGTGTATTGAAGACACTCACAATACGGTGGTTGGCGTGCGAAGCACGCAATGTCTTGTGTGTTGAAGATAGTCCCAATATGCGGAACGGCGTGCGATACATTTTGAAGCTATTCAGCACCGTCGTGAATAGACCTATTTCCCAAATTGTTGGTTGATATCCTAAAACATAGGCCTATAAACTTAATTTTGGAAATTTGCTTAACTCACGTCAGCGGTTCAGCTGCGTGGTCGAATTATTTATACATTATACTTAATATTGTTTGCATCTTAGCTCGGTTTATGATTCATCCTATACTTTTAATAAAAATAGTAAAATATGTGTCGGGGTAGCCAGGTGTTGGCGTGCGAAGCACGAGTGGATCTC